>JAKOOJ010000002.1:204882559-204982559 GCA_022577455.1 Arizona elegans | reverse complement strand
TTTGAGGGGTTGCCACGGAGAGGAGGAGGGGATCAAACTATCTTCCAAGGGACCTGAAGGCCAAACAAGGAATAATGGATGGAAACTGTTGAAGGAGAGATTCAACCTGGAAATAAGGAGAAATTTTCTGACAGTGAGAACAATCCACCAATGGAACAGAAGTTGCCTTCGGAAGTTGTGGGAGCTTCATCACTGGAGGCTTTCAAGAAGAGAGTGGATCAGAAATGGTGTAGGGTCTCTCCTGCTTGGGTGGGGGGTTGGACTAGATGACCTTCAAAGTCCCTTCCAACTCTTGTTATTCTGTTATTCTGGTAGCACAGAGCACAATATTAAAAAAAAATAAATCAATACATTATCAGCCACAGATCTACTAATAGAATAGAAGAAGGCCAGGGCACCTTTTCAGTCTAACACATTTTTAACACATTTTCACTGCAAGGCATAAGTGTCCGTGACCTGTAATAAAGCATCTCCAATGCTTGAATGCGGGGTTTAAATTGGGAGGAAGGAAGGCAGAGAGATGGGGAGATGGGGATAATAAAAATGTGGGTTACAATATATGAGATAGATGACAAGTGCCTCATCCATTAACAGTTGCATTGTGTTTAAAAAACCAATTGTGTTGGTTGAGTCCGGAAACCTTTTGCTGTAACGTCATTCCCAGCCCCTCCCTCTACGTAGGTTCATTGTTCCCAAAACACACACTTTGTGATCCGTAATCGAATGTCCTGGGAGAACAGCGGGAGTGATTCATATCCAAAGTAGAACTCGGTAATCCCTTACTAAAGATGAGAGGTTGGAGAAGAAGGACACGTGGCTTGCTTGTCCTAACGTCCCAGTTTGCAGAACAAATAGGAGTCTGTTTAAGAAGGCTTGCATTGGAGAAAGAAAGAAAGAAAGAAAGAAAGAAAGAAAGAAAGAAAGAAAGAAAGAAAGAAAGAAAGAAAGAAAGAAAGAAAGAAAGAAAGAGGGAAGAAGAAGGGAAGGAAGGAAGCAAAGAAGGAAGGAAGAAGACGGGGGAGGAAGGGAAGGAAGGAGGGAAGGAAGGAAGGCCAGAAGAAGGGAGGGAGAGAGGGAGGGAGGAAGAAGAGCAGGAGGGAGGAAGAAGGGAAGGAAGGAAGCAAAGAAGGAAGGAAGAAGAGGGAGGGGGAGGGAAGAAGAAGGGAAGGAAGGAAGGAAGCAAAGAAGGAAGGAAGAAGAAGGAGGGGGAGGAAAAAACAAGGGAAGGAAAGAAGGAAGCAAAGAAGGAAGCAAAGAAGAAAGGAAGAAGACAGGGGGAGGGAGAGAGGGAGGAAGGCAGGCCAGATGAAGGGAGAGAGAGAGAGAGAGGGAAGAACAAGCGATGGAGGGAAGCAAAGAAGGAAGAAGGAAGGAAGAAGACAGGGAGGGAGGGAGGGAGGGAAGGAAGGAAGGAAGGAAGGAAGGAAGGAGGGAGGGAAGGAGGGAAGGAAGGCCAGAAGAAGGGAGAGAGGGAGGGAGGAAGAAGAGCAGGAGGGAGGAAGAAGGGAAGGAAGGAAGCAAAGAAGGAAGGAAGAAGAGGGAGGGGGAGGGAAGAAGAAGGGAAGGAAGGAAGGAAGCAAAGAAGGAAGGAAGAAGACAGGGAGAGGGAGGGAGGGAAGGAGGCAGTCCAGAAGAAGGGAGAGAGGGAGGAAAGAACAAGGGAAGGAAGGAAGCAAAGAAGGAAGCAAAGAAGAAAGGAAGAAGACAGGGGGAGGGAGGGAGGGAGGGAGGGAGGAAGGCAGGCCAGATGTAGGGAGAGAGAGAGAGGGAAGAACAAGCGATGGAGGGAAGCAAAGAAGGAAGAAGGAAGGAAGAAGACAGGGAGGGAAGGAAGGAAGGAAGGAAAGAAAGAAAGAAGAAAGGAAGGAAGGAAGGAAAGAAAGAGAAAGAAAGAAAGAAAGAAAGAAAGAAAGAAAGAAAGAAAGAAAGAAAGAAAGAAAGAAAGAAAGAAAGGAAGGAGATAGTGTTTGGGATTCTGGCCACACCTTGAAACCCTCTGATTTAAAGAAGTTTTCTCAAAAACACCAAGTAATGCAAGATGGTTAAAACAGGCCTCTTTTAATATGCCAAGTGGTTTTTTTGGTTTTTGGTTTTGGCCTATACATCGTTCGTCCCAAATGCATGAGAATGTTTCTCAGAGCCCTCGGAATTTCCCACACCAACGGTTGGGAAACCGATCCGTTCCTCTGCTGATCCACGTCCTTTGTCAGAATGAGCTGAGTTATTGATTTCCCTCCCAGTGTTTTTTTTTTTTAAAAAAAAACCCTCCTTATTAAAGCCGAGAGCAGCCCGTTCGCTTTCCTGGTGACAAGCTCGCCGAGAAGCGAGGCGTTGCTAAGAATTTTGCAAGGGTCACTTCGTGGCCGGAAACAATGATATAAATAGACCCTCATTGTGCAAATGTTCCCAACACCAGGAGGACTTTTTATATTCTAAATAGACGGTAATAATATGTTACAGATGGAAAGAATTCGGTGGCCTTGGATGCCCATAATGAGGAGGCTTGGCAGATTAGCCTAATGTTTGCAGGAAATGCCGAGTTTAATGAAAAGAAGGACTGTGTGGGGGGGGGGGGGATCAGTAGTGGGATTCAAATCCCGGCACTACCGGTTTGCTATCGGTAGTACGTGAGAACGTTTTTGATGACGTCTGGGTGGGTCTGCAGAGCCTCCCACCGCCGCCACTACCAGTTCGCACGAACCGGGAGCAACCCACTACTGGACATGATAGCAGTCTTCCGATATTTGAGGGGCTCCTACAAAGACGAGGGGGGGGTCAACCTATTCTCCAAAGCCCCAGAAGGCAGCACAAGAAGCAACGGATGGATTGACTTAGAGAAATGGGAAAAATTATGGTCACAGAATTATAAAATGACAACGTCAACAGCATATAAGGAAAATCTGTATAAGATGTTTTACAGGTGGCATCTACCCCCGACGGAGATAGCCAGAATGTTCAAGAATAAATCGGAGAAATGTTGGAAGTATCATCAGACCCCGGGCTCATATTACCATATGTGGTGGACATGTGCAGAAACTAAAAGATATTGGACTAAAATCCACAAATGGTTGGAAAAAAATGATAAAGAAACATATGGACTTTAAACCAGAGATATTTTTATTGGGGATTTTACCAGAAATATACAATAGAGAAATGAGATATTTAATTATGAATGTTTTAACTGCAGCTAGGATTGTATTTGCTAGAAACTGGAAAGGTGAGAAGATACCTATGGATGATGAGGTTATCAAGAAAATTTTGAAGTGTGCTGAAATGAGTAAATTGACATTTGAAATTAGGGAACAAGAAGATAAGCAATATTATTGGATATGGGATTTATTTTATCAATGGTTAGATAAGAAAGAATGGAAATGAAATATGAAATATGAAATGGATAAGATAATAAAACATATAAAGGGTTTGTTTTTTTTCTCCCCCTTATAGAGGACAATTTACTGTTAAATAATTGGTAAATGAGAATAATAATGTAATAAACTGTTAAATAAGAAAATGTGGGATAGAGGATTAAGCACAAAAGATTCGTAACCGATCAATACACTTTCTGTAATTGTAATGGATGACAATTGTTTTATGTTTTAAGTTTTGTTTAAAAATAAAAAAAAAATTCAAAAAAAAAAAGAAGAAGAAGAAGAAGCAACGGATGGAAACTAACCAAGGAGAGAAGCAACCTGGAACTAAGGAGAAATTTCCTGACAGTGAGAGCAATTAATCAATGGAACGACTTGTCTCCGGAAATTGTGGGTGCTCCAACGTTGGAGGTTTTTAAGAAGAGATAACAGAATAAGAGAGTAACAGCGTTGGAAGGGACCTTGGAGGTCTTCTAGTCCAACCCCCTGCTCAGGCAGGAAACAATAGACCATTGCAGGCAAATATTAGTTCTCCGATCTCTCCTTGAAACTTTAAAAAAGATGATTTGGGGGCTGGAGGCTAAAACATATGAAGAGCCTGGATAGCTCTGCAGACTAAAGCACTGTAATTTAACACCAGCTGTCTGCAATTATTGCATGTTCGAATCGCGCCAGGCTCAAGGTTGACTCAGCCTTCCATCCTTTCTAAGGTAGGTAAATTGAGGACCCAGTTTGTGGGGGCAATAAGCTGACTTTGTATAAAATATACAAAAGTATGAAGGCGATTGCTTAACGCCTTGTAAGCCGCCCTGAGTCTCCGGAGAAGGGCGGCATATAAATCAAATTTTAAAAAAAAAAACAGTTGCAGGAATTGGGTAGGTCCAGTTTCATGAAAAGAAGGATTTGGGGTGACATGATAGCAGTCTTCCAATATTTGAGGGGCTGCCACAAAGAAGTGGGGGTCAGCCTATTTTCCAAAGCGCCTGGAGACAAAACAAGAAGCAACGGGTGGAATCTAATCAAGGAGAGAAGCAACTTGGAACGAAGAGGAAATCTCTTGACAGTGAGAACAATTAACCAGTGGAACTGCTTGCCTCAAGAAATTATGGGTGCTTCATTACTGGAGGTTTTTAAGAAGAGACTGGACAGACAGACATTTCATAATCATAGGTTTATTTGTCAAGCATATATAAGATAACAGGAAAAAGTATAAACGTAATTTGAATACAGGAAAAGAGTAAGTAAAAAGGAATATTAGGACAGGGATGGAAGGCACGCTGGTGCACTTATGCACGCCCCTTACAGACCTCTTAGGAATGGGGTGAGGTCAGTGGTGAAATGTAAAATTTGTTACTACTGGTTCTGTGGGTGTGGCTTGGTGCGGGGGGGGGCGGGGTTTAATATGACTGAGTGGGCGTGGCCAACTTTTTTTTAACTTTTAAAACCATTTTTTCTACAACCTCTTCGGCTGAAGAGGTTGTAAAAAAAATGCTTTTAAAAGCCTCTGACGATCCCAGCTGAGTTGCCTGATCGGCAGAGGCTTTAAAAAAAAAAACCTCCTGACGTTCCCAGCTGAGCCGCACGATCATCAGAGGCTTTTTTTTTTACTTTTAAAAGCATTTTTTCAGCCAAAGAGGTTGTAAAAAAAATGCTTTTAAAAGCCTCTAACGATCCCAGCTGAGTTGCCTGATCGGCAGAGGCTTTAAAAAAAAAAAACCTCTGACGATCCCAGCTGAGCCGCACGATCATCAGAGGCTTTTTTTTTTTACTTTTAAAAGCATTTTTTCAGCCAAAGAGGTTGTAAAAAAAATGCTTTTAAAAGCCTCTGACGATCCCAGCTGAGTTGCCTGATCGGCAGAGGCTTTAAAAAAAAAAAACCTCTGACGATCCCAGCTGAGCCGCACGATCATCAGAGGCTTTTTTTTTTTAACTTTTAAAAGCATTTTTTCAGCCAAAGAGGTTGTAGAAAAAATGCTTTTAAAAATAAAATAAAAAACGCCTCTGATGATCGCGCGGCTCAGCTGGGCATGGCACGTGGGGGCAGGGATTTTTGCTACCAGTTCTCCGAACCACCCGCCCCCCCCCCCCCATTGCTACCAGATCGGGAGATCCGGTCTGAACCGGGAGCATTTCACCCCTGATTGAGGTCAACAGTAGACAATTTAAGGTTAAAGTTTTGGGGGTTTGGGGAAGAAACTACAGAGTCAGGTAGTGCATTCCGGGCATTGACCACTCTGTGGCTGAAGTCGTATTTTCTGCAATCGAGTTTAGAACGGTTTACCTTGAGTTTGCATCTATTATTTGCTCGTGTATTGTTGTGGTTGAAGCTGAAGTAGTCCTTGACAGGAAGGACATTGTGGCAGATAATTTTATGTACTATGCTTAGGGTTTGACTGAAATTATATAGGGTCTCCTGCCTGAAGGAAAAAAACAACTACAGGAAATAATCTGTTTCTCTTAAGATGTGTTTTATTACAATTTTGCACAATGGGGTTAAGCTGGAAAACCCCAGATTGCGTAGGACAAGCGTGGTGGAAAAAAAGGAATGTTTCAAGGAACTGTAGACCGCTCTACAATTATTCATTTAGTGACCGTTCCAAGTTACAACGGCACTGAAAAAAGTGACTTATGGCCGTTTTTCACACTTATGATGGTTGCAGCATCCCCAGGGTTATGTGTGATCAAAATTCAAACGCTTGGCCACTGACTTGTACTTATGACGGTTGGAGCATCCTGGGGTCATGTCATCCCCTTTTGCGACCTTCTGACAAGCAAAGTCCGTGGGGAAACCAGATTCACTTAACAACCATGGGACTAACTTTAAAAAGGTTGTAAAATAGGACAAAACTCATTTAGCAAATGTCTCGCTGAAAAGCGGAAATTTTGGCCTCCATTGTGGTCGTAAGTCAGGGACTACCTGTATTGTAACTATAAAGTGCTGGTTGTTGGGAATGCTTGGAAGTGGAGCAGACACCCCCATAACTGTAACCTATTTATTGGGTTCATTAAATGTCTTGCTTGTAAAGTTGCTTTAATTCACATTTAATTACTGGGCACATTTTGAATCACTCTTTCTCGATCTGGACCACATGAAGACGGGTGGACTTCAACTCCCAGAATTCCCCAACCAGCCAGCTGGTCCTAAATGAACTTTTAAGGGCTCAAATCTCTCGTTACAATTCTGTCAACTCATTAAAATCTGAAAACCAGGTTATGTTCAGGAAAGTTTATACTGATACAAATTATTTTTATAGGTTTTAACCTACATCCTCGTGGTCGCTCTCTTTAGAAAAGCTGTTAATGTGAACTTTTCAGCCAACTTTAGAATGTCCGAAAGAATGATGGAACGACGGAGAATTCGGAAAGACGCTGAGATTTTCAAATGCTTTTCATTGCTTCGTAGTTTTGCAACGATGCATGATAATGTCAGTAGCTACCTCCATCGTCTTTCTGAGAGGTAAATCGCATGAATAAGAACGGATAATAGCAATTTGGTTAAGAAGGAGATTTATAATAAGATGGGGGCTACATAAATATAAGCAGGTACATACACAAATATAAGCTGGTATATACAAAAGTATGAAGGCTATTGCTTAACGCATTGTAAGCCGCCCTGAATCTCCGGAGAAGGGCGGCATATAAATTGAACCAATAAATTGAACCAATAAATGTTTTAAAGAAATGCAATTAATAAATTATAAACCTAAGCTATGCATCTTTTTTTAAAAAAAAAAAAATCCTTAGCAAAAAAAAAAAAAAATTCGAACAGATCTGAAATCACTGTTATAGGATTCACGTATTTTATGCTTTCTTTATTCCCTGGCATATAAAAACATTTACCGATAATATAAGGTACTGTATTCTTATTAGTCATCCGTTTGAATTATTTTTATTTTATTTTTAAAATGTCAATGCTATGGCCTCCAAGAACCTCGTGGCTTCTAGCTGAGAACAGGAAAAATGAAGTTCCAGATCCTATTTTTGATATAAATAATATTGCAGGGGTGGATGATGGCATAACCATTAATTTCTGTTGGGTCAAGCTCAGCTTGGCAATTAAGTGTTCGAAACCAATTAAGGAACAAAACCTCCTGACTTTCTCTGCTTTTTGTGTCGTTGCGATGGATAAAGAAAGAAATGTTTGCGTTTAACGGAAGCGTCCTTGTCCATCTCTCGGGAGGTGATTTCTGGTTGCTATCGTGATTTACACCTGGATGGTAGACTTTCTACAGATTGAGAGAGTTAGAACATGGAATAATAGAATCACTGGGTTGGAAGGGACCTTGGAGGTCTTCTAGTCCAACCCCCTGCTCAAGCAGGAGACCCTGTATCCTTTCAGAGAAATGGCTGTCCAATCTCTTCTTAAGAACCTCCAGTGATGGAGCACCCATAACTTCTGGTGGCAAGCAGTTCCATTGGTTGTTTGTTCTCACTCACAAAAAAATTCCCATTAAGTTCTAGGTTGAATCTCTCCTTGATAAGAACAGAACAGAAAGACAGAATCGGAAGGGACCTGGGAGGTCTTCTAGTCCAACCCATTGATCAAGCAGGAAACCCTATACCGTTTCAGACAAAGAGTTGTCCAATCTCTTCTTTAAAAATCTCCAGTGATGGAAAAGAAAGGAAGGAAGGAAGGAAGGAAGGAAGTTAAGAAGAAAGGAAGGAAGGAAGGAAGGAAGGAAGGAAGGCAGGAAGGAAGGAAGGACGGAAGGAAAGAAGGAAGGGAGGAAAGAAGGAAGGAAGGAAGGAAGGCAGGCAGGAAGGAAGGAAAGAAGGAAGGATGGAAGGAAGGAAAGAAGGAAGGAAAGAAGGAAGGGAGGGAGGAAGTTAAGAAGGAAGGCAGGAAGGAAGGAAGGAAGGTAGGATAGAAGGAAGGAAGGACGGAAGGAAAGAAGGAAGGAAGGAAGGAAGGAAGGAAGGACAGAAGGAAGGAAGGACGGAAAGAAGGAAGGACGGAAGGAAGGAAGAAGGAAAGAAGGAAGGATGGAAGGAAAGAAGGAAGGAAGGAAAGAAGGAAGGAAGGACAGAAGGAAAGAAGGAAGGAAGGAAGTTAAGAAGGAAGGCAGAAAGGACAGAAGGAAGGAAGGAAGGAAGGAAAGAAGGAAGGAAGGAAGGACAGGAAGGAAGGAAGGAAGGCAGGAAGGAAGGAAGGATGGAAGGAAAGAAGGAAGGGAGGAAAGAAGGAAGGAAGGAAGGCAGGCAGGAAGGAAGGAAAGAAGGAAGGATGGAAGGAAGGAAAGAAGGAAGGAAAGAAGGAAGGGAGGGAGGAAGTTAAGAAGGAAGGCAGGAAGGATGGAAGGAAGGTAGGATAGAAGGAAGGAAGGACGGAAGGAAAGAAGGAAGGAAGGAAGGACAGAAGGAAGGAAGGACGGAAAGAAGGAAGGACGGAAGGAAAGAAGGAAGGAAGGAAGGAAGGAAGTTAAGAAGGAAGGCAGAAAGGACAGAAGGAAGGAAGGAAGGAAGGAAAGAAGGAAGGAAGGAAGGACAGGAAAGAAGGAAGGAAGTTAAGAAGGAAGGCAGAAAGGACAGAAGGAAGGAAGGAAGGATGGAAAGAAGGAAGGAAGGATGGAAAGAAGGAAGGAAGGACGGACGGAAAGAAGGAAGGAAGGAAGGAAGGAAGGAAGGAAGGAAGAATTATGGTTGTTTACTCAAGTGGACTGGAAAACAAAAAGGTGATGAGGTAAACAGCAGTTCAGAAATGAATATGTTGTCTTGATGTGACTCAGGAAAAAGTGGAGAGCTTTAAAATTTCAAGGAGAGATTTAGTTCTCCAGTAGAAAGTGCGAAAATCGAGGACCATCGGCTGCTCCTCTAGTGTCTATTTTGTGAAGGATTTGCTCCTGGTTTTTACACCAAGAGGTTTTATGAGGGTCCAGGAAAAACTGTATGAATCCACATACAGACGAGAGGTTGAACAACTAGCCTCGTGGTGCGACCGGAACAATCCGGAACTGAACACACTCAAAACCGTAGAAATGGTGGTGGACTTTAGGAGAAACCCTTCCATACTTCCGCCTCTCGCAATACTAGACAACCCAGTATCAACAGTAGAGACCTTCAAGTTTCTAGGTTCTACCATATCGCAAGACTTAAAATGGACACCTAACATCAAAAACGTCATCGAAAAAAGCACAACAGAGAATGTTTTTCCTGCGCCAACTCAGGAAGCTCAAAACTTCCCAAACAGGAGCTGCTGATCCAGTTCTACAGAGGAATTATTGAGCCTGTCATCTGCACCTCCGTAACTGTCTGGTTTGGCTCTGCAACCCAACAAGATAGACACAGACTTCAGAGGATAATTAGAATTGCAGAAAAAACAATGGCTACCAACCTGCCTTCCATGGAGGACCTGGATACGGCACGAGTCAAAAAGAGGGCTGGGAAAATATCTACATATTTATGCCCTTGCATCCTGGGCATAAACTGCTTCAACTCCTGCCCTCAAAACGACATTATAGAGCTCTGCACACCAGAACAACTAGACACAAGGACAGATTTTTCCCCAACGCCATCACTCTGCTAAACAAATAATTCCCTCAACACTGTCAAACTAGTTACTAAGTCTGCACTACTATTAATCTTCTCATCGTTCCCATCACCCATCTCCTCCCACTTATGACTGTATGACTGTAAGTTTGTTGCTGGTATCCTTACGATTTACATTGGTATTGTTTCCTGATTGCTTATTTGTGCCCTATGACTATCATTAAGTGTTGTACCTTATGATTCTTGATGAACGTATCTTCTCTTTTTATGTACACAAATTCCTTGTGTGTCCAATCACACTTGGCTAATAAAGAATTCTATTCTATTCTATTCTATTCTATTCTATTCTATTCTATTCTATTCTATTCTATTCTATTCTATTCTATTCCTATTTATACCCTATGACTATCATTAAGTGTTGTACCTTATGATTCTTGACGAACGTATCTTCTCTTTTTATGTACACTGACATCATACGCACCAAGACAAATTCCTTGTGTGTCCAATCACACTTGGCCAATAAAGAATTCTAATTCATTCTAATTCTTTGGAAATATTAGGAAAACATTGGAATTTCAGCTCTCTCCCCCCACCCCCACCCACATTGTGCCCTGCAATTCACCCAGCTGTATTTTTCTAAGACAACTTGCAAACCAGGTGTTCTTTTAATACTGTGTTCTATCACTGGAAGTTTTCAAGAAGAGATTGGAAAGCCATTTGTCCAGAATGGTACATGGTCTCATTCTCAAACAAGGGGTTAGACTAGAGGACCTCCAAGGTCCTTCCCAACCCCATGATCCTGTGTTCTATGTTCTACCGCATATTGTGTCTAATCTTTGTCATTTGGAGCCACGGGAAAAACGTCGCCAGTTACTCAAAAGGAGCGTTACAACTACTGATAGAAAACACCCTTTTTCCCTCCTCTTCTCTTCTTTTTCCCGTTTCTATCACACGAAGCCACACTCTTAAATAATTCACAAAAGGGAGAACCACTCCTTTTTACTGCCATTTGAATAAAACTGTGTTCCTGCTCAGTGGTGGGGTTCAAATTTTTTTACTACCGGTTCTGTGGGTGTGACTTGGTGGGCGTGGCAAGGGAAGAATACTGTAAAATCTCCATTCCCACCCCACTCCGGGGGAAGGATACTGCAAAATCCCCATTTCCTCCCGATCAGCTGGGACTCGGGAGGCAGAGAATAGATGGGGGCGGGGCCAGTCAGAGGCGGTATTTACTGGTTCTCCGAACTACTCAAAATTTCTGCTACCGGTTCTCCAGAACTGGTCAGAACTTGCTAATACCCACCTCTGTTCCTGCTGGAACAAGGGGTTGGACTAGAAGACCTTCAAGGTCCCTTCCAACTCTGTCATTTTGGTTATTCTGTTATTGAAGGAAATCCCTTCGGAATCCAGTTCTTTTAAGCGTTTCTCCCAAACTCCGTCGTTGCAAATGGAACGGGAATATTGTTGATGGGGAAACAATATTCCCATTGAATTGAAAAATGAACCTTGATACAAACACAACTCCCATATCCTAGCCTACTCAGAATAACAGAGTTGGAAGGGACCTTGGAGGTCTTCTAGTCCAACCCCCTGCTCAGGCAAAATACCCTATACCCAGTGGTGGGATTCAAATAATTTAACAACCGGTTCTCTGCCCTAATTATTTCTTCCAATAACCAATTCACCAAACTGCTCAGAAAGTTAACAACCGGTTCTCCCGAAATGGTGCGAACTGGCTGAATCCCATCACTGCCTATACCATTTCAGACAAATGGTTGTCTAATATCTTTTTTTATTTTTTTAATTTGATTTATATGCCGCCCTTCTCCGGAGACTCAGGGCGGCTTACAATGCGTTAAGCAATAGCCTTCATCCTTTTGTATATTTTATACAAAGTCAGCTTATCGCCCCCACAAACTGGGTCTTCATTTCACCTACCTTAGAAAGGATGGAAGGCTGAGTCAACCTTGAGCCTTGGAGAGATTCGAACCAGCAGTAATTGCAGGCAGCTGTGTTAATAACAGGGTGCTTAGACCACTGTACTATCAAAGCTCCTAATATCTTCTTGAAAACTTCCAGTGATGGAGTACCCACAACTTCTGGTGTCAAGTTGTTCCACTGGTTAATTGTTCTCACTGTCAGGAAATTTCTCCTTAGTTCTAGGTTGCTTCTCTCCTTGATTAGTTTCCATCCATTGCTTCTTATCCTGCCTTCAGGTGCTTTAGAGAATAGCTTCACTCCCTCTTCTTTGGGGCAGCCCCTGAGATATTGGAATATTGCTAATGTGTCACCCACAGTCCTTCTTTTCATTAAACTAGACATACCCAATTCCAACAACTCTTTGACAAGGAAGACCATAACTATAAAATCCCATTGATTTCAACAGTCGGAAGTCCACAGCAGTCCAGATAATCTGATTTGGAAAGGATCAACTCTCTTCCTTCTACTGCTGAATGCAGTAAATACATATGATTGTTTATACTACTATATACTGAATATTTCCTTCTGCTCTGAGAAATTGGACGAAAGCAGTAAAAATCCACTCTTATGTTTATAGAGAGGATTTTTATAGCTTTCTCTGAATTTCACAAAAGGAAATATTCAATATATAGCAGTACAGCCGCAGTTCAGAAGAAAAACAAAAGAAGTTGACAGGCTCAGGGAAAAAATGTTTAAAAGAATAAGGACTTTTTCTAAACATGGACTCTCTTTACATTAAAGATTTATATTTCTTTTTTTAAAAAATATATATTTATTATGTTTTATCAATGAGAATAAAATACAAAACAGGGAAAAAAAACATACATCTAACAGTAACAACAACAAAAAATTGTGTACCAAAAAGGAATAAGAAAAAGAAAAAAATGACCCAAACATTAAATAAGTCCAAAATTAATCATAGAAAAAAATCCATCTTGGTTGAATGCTAGTGTAATATTTGGGTTAAATGGCTGTTGTTGTTTTTTTCTTTCATTTTTTATATATACGAGATGTTGGGTTCATTTGATTATTAGAGAGAGACCTCCTCATCTGAAATATTTGTTTATAAATTATATTTTTCTTCTAAATAAGGATGAGAAAGTTTACAACTATTTGCAAAGCCAGCATATAAGAGGAAGAGAATTTATCATTTTTTCTGTTTCTTTTCAGCATCCAGCCAAAAAATTATATTTCTATATGTAAACTATAAAATAAATTTATTTTATAAAATAAAATAAATATTTCTAACTTCTAAATATGTAATACTTACATATTTCTAAAGATTAAAAATGCACCACAGCAAAAATCTCTTCCTTCCCCCGACTTTATGGCAAGATTCTTAGTTCATTCAGAACTGACGCTTACATTGTACTTCCAATAAATAGATAATAGAAATCCACTCACACACTTATATGTGACTTTAAATAAAAAGGAACAGCTATTGCAAGAAAAGGGGGAAAAGAACGAATATAGAGATAGAAGCGTGAATGAATAACATCACATATACATAGATTTGTAATATAATGAGGCACACTATTATTTTCCATTTTCTCAACTTCTCTTTCCAACCTGTTCCTCAAAGCAAGGTATACCATCCACACAACTTTAAATAAAAAGAAACACCTATTGGCAAAAAAAAGGGGGGGGGAATGGGAAGAACGAATAGAGACGTATGCAAATAAATCACGCAGCATATTATTTATCCCATTTTTTTTCTTTTTTTCCATTTCTCTTTTGAACCTCGTAAAATCAACAGATACCAACGGCAACTGAAGAAACCGAACCGGTTGCTAGTGAAGTTTTTAAAAAAGAGACACGTGGAGAGAATGAAGAAGGGGGGGAATAGATAGATAGATAGATAGATAGATAGATAGATAGATAGATAGATAGATAGATAGATAGATAGATAGATAGATAGATAGATGATACAGATAGAGACAGAGATAGATGTATAGATAGATGTATAGATATCTATCTATATCTATATCTCGCTCTAATGTCTATATCTCTATATCTATCTCTATTTCTATCTATCTATCTACATCTGCATCTATATCTATATAACTATATCTATATATCTATATCTATCTATATATCTATTTATATCTACACCTATCTATCTATCTATCTATCTATCTATCCATCCATCTATCTATCCATCTATCATCTATCTATCTATCCATATTATCTATCCATATCTATCTATCTTTCTTTCTTTCTATCTATCTATTTATCTATCATCTATCTATCCATCTATTTATCCATCTATCATCTATCTATCTATCTATCTATCTATCTATATCTATCCATATCTATCTATCCATCTATTTATCCATCTATCATCTATCTATCCATATCGATCTATCTATCTATCTATCTATCTATCTATCCATCTATCTATCCATCTATTTATCCATCTATCATCTATCTATCTATCTATCTATCTATCCATCTATTTATCCATCTATCATCTATCTATCTATCTATCTATCTATCTATCTATCTATCTATATCTATCCATATCTATCTATCCATCTATTTATCCATCTATCATCTATCTATCCATATCGATCTATCTATCTATCTATCTATCTATCTATCCATCTATCTATCCATCTATTTATCCATCTATCATCTATCTATCTATCTATCTATCTATCTATCTATATCTATCCATATCTATCTATCCATCTATTTATCCATCTATCATCTATCTATCCATATCGATCTATCTATCTATCTATCTATCTATCTATCCATCTATCTATCCATCTATTTATCCATCTATCATCTATCTATCTATCTATCTATCTATCCATCTATTTATCCATCTATCATCTATCTATCTATCTATCTATCTATCTATCTATATCTATCCATATCTATCTATCCATCTATTTATCCATCTATCATCTATCTATCCATCTATTTATCCATCTATCATCTATCTATCTATCTATCTATCTATCTATATCTATCCATATCTATCTATCCATCTATTTATCCATCTATCATCTATCTATCCATATCGATCTATCTATCTATCTATCTATCTATCTATCCATCTATCTATCCATCTATTTATCCATCTATCATCTATCTATCTATCTATCTATCTATCTATCTATCTATATCTATCCATATCTATCTATCCATCTATTTATCCATCTATCATCTATCTATCCATATCGATCTATCTATCTATCTATCTATCTATCTATCCATCTATCATCTATCTATCTATCTATCCATATCCATCTATCTATCCATCTATTTATCCATCTATCATCTATCTATCTATCTATCTATCTATCCATCTATTTATCCATCTATCATCTATCTATCTATCTATCTATCTATCTATCTATATCTATCCATATCTATCTATCCATCTATTTATCCATCTATCATCTATCTATCCATATCGATCTATCTATCTATCTATCTATCTATCTATCCATCTATCATCTATCTATCTATCTATCCATATCCATCTATCTATCCATCTATTTATCCATCTATCATCTATCTATCTATCTATCTATCTATCCATCTATTTATCCATCTATCATCTATCTATCTATCTATCTATCTATCTATCTGTAGGAAGAAAGAAGAGCAGGCTAATAACTTAACAAATAGACAATTTCAACTGAAAAATAAAATTAAGAAGTTACCAGGACGGAGAACTTGGCAAAGCAATTTGAATTTTGAGGTTTGAGTTCCTGTTGATGGTCTCTGTAAAAGTTGCAGGCTGATCTTGTATTATTATTATTAATTTTTTTTTTGCCTTCTTTTCACTCTCTAGGAGAGGGGCTGGTAAGGTTGTCCCCCCTCTGGCTTGGCAACTCCGATTTTCCCACCTTTTGGAAGAGATTTTGTGTTCCCTTTCTTTTTATTGACGCTCGGTTTCCTCCTGTCACTGAGCCACAGCTCAGCCTATGCTGAGCCAATCGGGAAACAGGAAAGCTTTAAATCAGAAAAGGCATCACTCCGGCTTGAAAATGCCATGCTGGAGAACGGGAGAAAGGAAAAAATTGACTTCAGCATTGGACAGGGCTTGTGAAGAAGGTTGTTTTTTTTTGAACCCGTGTCAGAAGAATAATTTGGGGTCCCAACTCAAGCCAGGGTTGCACAAGAAGAAATAAAAACACAGCTGTGAGGAAAGAATATTTATTGCTAAAAGCAAAAACAGTTTACTTTTAAGGGGCAGCTGCAGAGAAATGGGGGAATAGAAGCTGATTTTTATCAGGGAGAGCTTGTTCCGGGGTATTACGTGCTGATTCCAGGGTGACATTTGAGGGGCGTGTGGGTGGGTGGGTGGATATGTGGGTGGGTGGGTAGGTATGTTTATTCTTGTGAATATGCCATTCCTCTGGGAGACCTAAATTAATGAACTCTGTGTTTGCAGACCTTATCCTTTGATATGTGGATCGGGTCTGGGTCACATATTTGAGGAAGTTTGCTAAATAAGTAAAGGGCAGAAATGGATTTTCTCAAAACCGCAACGCAGTGTGCACCCATGAGTAGATTCGGTGACCAAATAAAGCCCCGACTCATTTTGAATTTGAACACTGCTCTGCATATATACTGTATTCCAGGGTCATCCCTAGCACCGGGTAGGATGAAACGGGTCAAAAAATTCAAGATGGTGGCCGTAACCTTCCAATTGAAGATTTGCTTCTTTTCAGACTGCGCTGCACAAAAACGGAATCCAGGGTCCATCCTGGCTATGCTAAAGTATGTGCAAAGATCTCCATCTCTCTTTTTAATTGATTTTTTTTTTAAATCAAAATTGTCATAGGGTAAAACACAAATGAAAATAAAGATGATAGGAACATGGGAAAGGGGAAGAAAGAGGAAAGAGAAAGAGGAAAAGGGTAGGTCATAAGGTTGGTCATAATAGGCAAGCTTATTATAGGAAGGAAGGAAGGGAGGGGGAGGGAGGGAGGGGGAGGGAGGGAGGGGTAGAGAGGAAGGAGGGAGGGAGAAGAGAGGGAGGAATGAAGAAGGGAAGGAAGGAAGGAAGGAAGGAAGGAAGGAAGGAAGGAAGGAAGGAAGGAAGAAAAAGTGAAGGAGGGAGTAGAGATGGGAGGAAGAAAGGACAAGGAAGAAAGGAGGAGGGAGAAAGAGAGGGAAGAAAGAGAGAGAGAGAAGGAAGGAAAGAAAGAAAGAGAAAGTGAAGGAGGGAGTAGAGATGGGAGGAAGAAAGGACAAGGAAAAAAGGAGGGAGGGAGGGATGGAGGAAAGAGAGAAAGAAGGAAGGAAGGAAAGAAAGAAAGAAAGAAAGAAAGAAAGAAAGAAAGGGAAAAGGGAGGGAGGGAGAAGAGATGGGAGGAAGGAAGGACAAGGAAGAAAGGAGGGAGGGAGGAAAGAGAGAGAGAAAGAAGGAAGGAAAGAAAGAGAAAGAAAGAAAGAAAGAAAGAAAGAAAGAAAGAGGGAGGGAGGGAAGGAGGGAGTAGAGATGGAAGGGAAGGGAAGGGAAGGGAAGGGAAGGGAAGGGAAGGGAAGGAAGTTAAAGGAGATAAATAAATAAAGTTGTACAGCAAACATTTCCTTGAATGGAAGTCATAATTCATTCATAACCGAGAACTATAAATGATACGTTTATATTGTTCAGTAATTGATTCGTAAATTGCTGGTAACATCCATTCTTCAGCCCACGGAATAGTTACTTAGAGAAGTTGTAGGTGCTCCAACACTGGAGATTTTCAAAAAATAGATTGGACGGCCTTTTCAGACAAATGGTAGAGGATTTTCTGCCTTGAGCAGGAAATTAGAAACTATTCTAATAACCAAATGATTTCCCTTCACTTAAAAATTGCAGTGATTCGCTTAACAACAGTGTCAAAAAACATTGTAAAATCAGGCGCACTTAACTACCCCTTAGGAACAGAAATTCTGGTCTCCATCGGGTCGTAAGTAGAACATAGAACATAGAATAATAGAGGTGGAAGGGACCTTGGAGGTCTTCTAGTCCAACCCCCTGCTTGAGTAGAAGCCTATACCATTTGAGATAAATGATTGTCCAGTTTCCTTGATGAGTTTCCACCCATTGCTTCTCGTCCTGCCCTCAGGGGCTTTGGAGAACAGCTTGACTTCCGCTTCTTTGGGGCAGCCCCTGAGATATTGGAAGACTGCTATCATGTCTCCCCTGGTCCTTCTTTTCATTAAACTAGACATACCCAGTTCCTGCAACCGTTCTTCATACTTTTTAGCCTTCAGTCCCCTAAATCTTCTTTGTTGCTCTTCTTTGCACTTTTTCCAAGAGCCTCAACATCTTTTTCATATTGTGGTGACCAGAATTGTATACAGTTTTACGTCAGTGTATAAGAATTTATGAACTGGAATAGCCATAACAACAAGTCAGCCCATGGGAACTGTTTGGTGACCGAGACACAGGATTTGTTGTGAGCCGTATGTTAGACGGCCCGGAGCCTGGGTGTGGCTTAGCCTAACTATTCTGTGTATTTGAAGAGTCCATTCGTCTTTGCTTGATTGCTTCTACTTCTTGTCCTTGTCCTTGCTACTTCTTCTTCTCTCTACCACGGTGCAAAGGGGTGGGATTCAAAAAATTTAGCAACCGGTTCTCTGCCCGGTTGCTGGGTGGGCATGGCCATGATGGGCGTGGCCTACTCGGCCTCCTGCCTCAGTTTTCCTCAAGCCTTCGGGAGGGCGAAAATGGCCTCTCCCGGACTCTGGAGGCCCTCCGGAGGCCAGAAACGAGCCCATTTCTGGATTTCCGGAATTTCTGGGAGGCCCGTTTTTTGCCCTCCCCAGGCTCCAGAGGCTTTTCTTGAGCCTCCGGGAGGGCAAAAACAGACTCCCTCGGGCTCTGGAGGCCCCCTGGAGGCTGGAAACCAGCCCATTTCCAGACTTCCAGAACTTCTGGGAGGCCCGTTTTTCACCCTCCCAGAGCCTCTGCATGGGCCCTGCGCTTACCTGGCATCCAAAACGGGCCGCGCGGAGACTCCTGGGAGGGGAGGGGCCAGCCAGTTCTTGCAACTACCGGTTCGGCGAACCAGGTGTAAAATTAGCATCCGATTTGCCCGAACCAATCCAAACCGGCTGGATCCCACCCCTGATTGTATATAAAGAAGTTTTCTTCTATAAATGAATCCTGCTGAATTATTTACTTGGGTGCTGGCTGGATGGCTAGAGACTCTGACATTTTATATGTGAAAAAAAATTATTTTTGTCAAGGACTACACATATGTTGAAGTCAAAGGATGCTGAGGTTAAGGGAAACTAAGTTCTGTGTGGTTCAAAGTTCTTGCAACAGGGAATAGTAAAAAAAAAAAATCAAGCAGGAAAGCGAAGTGGGGGAAGAGTGTATCTTACATACACTCTCAATTGTACGTTTAATTAATATTCACCCTAATGGAAGACGGTCTGTGATTAAACGCTGACATTTTGCTGGGACAAAGACAATTAAGCACCAAGGTAAAAAGAAAAAGAAAAAGAAAAAGAAAGAGAAATATATGTAATGGGAAAGTTAAGTTTTGAACTTCATCATAGTTAATAGCTCGAGGAGGAGCGAGGAGAAGGTAGGCGTTAATTTAGCTTTATGTCACATTGGAATTCTTGTCTTTTTTTTCTTTCTTTCTTTCGAATCCAGCTGCATTTTGCAAAAAAAAAAAAAAGAGTTTTTTGAAGTTTTCTGAGCAACCCTGAGCTGTTTTCTAAAATGCAAAAATTCTAATTTTTGTTTAAAAAACAAAACAAAAAACCAGTAGACCTTGACTTACTGCCATTTGTTTATTGGCCATTCAAAATCACAATGGGAAAAGTGACCGGACCATTTTTCAAACTTAACGACCGTCGTTGTGGTCACATGATCAAAATTCGGACAACTCGTCAACCGGTCTGCACCGGTAGTCCTCGACTTACAACCGTGATTGAGCCCCCAAATTTCTGTTGCTAAATGAGACGTGTATTAAGGGAGTTTTGCCCTGTTTTACAACCTTTCTTGCCACCGTTGTTAAGTGGATCACTGCACTTGTTCAGAGAGCAACGTGGTTGTTAAGTGAATCTGGCTTCCCTATTGGCTTTGCTGGTCAGAAGGCCACAAACAGGGATCATGTGACACTGGAATACTGAAACCGTCATAAGTACAAGTCAGTTGTCGAGTATCTGAATTTTGATCAGGGGACCATGGGGATGCTGCAACAGTCGTAAGTGTGAAAAATGGTCATAGGTCCCTCCTTTCAGTGTTGTAACTTTGAACGGTCACTAAATGAACCATTGTGGATCACTGCACTTGTTCAGAGAGCAACGTGGTTGTTAAGTGAATCTGGCTTCCCTATTGGCTTTGCTGGTCAGAAGGCCACAAACAGGGATCATGTGACACTGGAATACTGAAACCGTCATAAGTACAAGTCAGTTGTCGAGTATCTGAATTTTGATCAGGGGACCATGGGGATGCTGCAACAGTCGTAAATGTGAAAAATGGTCATAGGTCCCTCCTTTCAGTGTTATAACTTTGAACGGTCACTAAATGAACCATTGTGGATCACTGCACTTGTTCAGAGAGCAACGTGGTTGTTAAGTGAATCTGGCTTCCCTATTGGCTTTGCTGGTCAGAAGGCCACAAACAGGGATCATGTGACACTGGAATACTGAAACCGTCATAAGTACAAGTCAGTTGTCGAGTATCTGAATTTTGATCAGGGGACCATGGGGATGCTGCAACAGTCGTAAGTGTGAAAAATGGTCATAGGTCCCTCCTTTCAGTGTTGTAACTTTGAACGGTCACTAAATGAACCATTGTGGATCACTGCACTTGTTCAGAGAGCAACGTGGTTGTTAAGTGAATCTGGCTTCCCTATTGGCTTTGCTGGTCAGAAGGCCACAAACAGGGATCATGTGACACTGGAATACTGAAACCGTCATAAGTACAAGTCAGTTGTCGAGTATCTGAATTTTGATCAGGGGACCATGGGGATGCTGCAACAGTCGTAAGTGTGAAAAATGGTCATAGGTCCCTCCTTTCAGTGTTGTAACTTTGAACAGTCACTAAATGAACCATTGTAAGTCGAGGATGACCTATATTTATGACGGTTGCAGTGATTCGCTTCTGTGACCTTCTGACAAGCAAAGTCTATCTATAGGGAAGGCAAATTCACTCAACAACCGTGTTTCTAACTTAACAACTGCAGTGACTCGCTTAGTGACGATGGCATGAAAGATCATAAAATGTGGCAAAACTCACTTCACTGTCTTGCTTAGCGACAGAAATGTTGGGCTCAATGGCGGCCGTAAGTCGAGGAATCCATGTATTCGATTATTCCTTGTATTATGATGATGAAAACCAGCATTAATCAAAGGAGCTGCCATCAATTCTTAAAAGGAAAGAAATGAAACAAGGAATAACTTTTTAAAAAGCTGATCTACAGATAAAGCGACGGGAAGTGACTCTGACGTCAGCATCAAGAATCCGTCACAAATCGTCCTCGTTCATCACGTCACGGAACCGGTGACGATTATGGCAACGTTTCCATGATAATGCCATGACACACACGTGATGCCACCTCCTGCCTCTCCGACACCCACGGATTGCGTTCAACAGTGAATAGTCACCTGTTTTGAAGGTAACCATCTGGAGTGCAAAAACTATTCTACTGGCTCTTACCTGCTGGTGGGAAAAAAAGTGAAAGTGTCATAATTGATCCTACAGGGAGGGAATTAGAATAAAATAGAGATGGAAGGGACCTTGGAGGTCTTCTAGTCCAACCCCCTGCTCAAGCAGGAGACCCTATACCATTTCAGACAGGTGACTGTCCAATCTCTTCTTAAAAGCCTCCCAAGATGGAGCACCCACAATTTCTGGTGGCAAGCTGTTCCACTGATTAATTGTCCTCACTGTTAGGAAATTTCTCCTCAATTCCAGGTTGCTTCTCTCCATGATGAGTTTCAATCCATTGTTTCTTGTCCTGCCTTCTGGTGCTTTGGAGAATAAATTGACCCCCTCCTCAAATACTGGAATACTGGAATACTGCTATGGTGTCCCCTCTAATCCTTCATTTCTCTAGAGTGGCCAAACCCAAATCTTTCAACCGTTCTTTATATGTTTTAGTCTCTAGGCCTTTAATCCTCTTACTTGCTCTTCTCTGCATTTTTTCCCCAAAGTCTCAACATTTTTTTTGTAATGTGGAGACCAAGACCGGATGCAGGATTCCAGGTGTGGCTTTACTAAGGGTTTATAAAGTGGTAGTAATACTTCACTTGATTTTGATTCTATGCCTCTGTTTATACAAACAAGGATTGTATTCGCTTTTTTGGCTGCTGATCTTTCTTCCTTCCTTCCTTTCTTCCTTCCTTCCTTTCTTTCTTTCTTTCTTTCTTTCTTTCTTCCTTCCTTCCTTCCTTCCTTCCTTCCTTCCTTCCTTCCTTCTCTTCTCCTTCTCCTTCTCCTTCTCCTTCTTCCCCCTCCTCTTCCTTTCTTTTTGGCTGCTTAGTTGCTCTTCTCTGAACTTTTTCCAAACTCTCAACCTCTTTTTGGTAGTATGGTGACCAAAATTGGTTGCAGGATTCCAGATGTGGCCTTACTAAGGCTTTATAAAGCGGTACTAACACTTCACCTGATTTTGATTCTATGCCTCTGTTTATACAAGCAAGGATTGTATTCGCTTTCTTGGCTGCTGATCTATCTTTCTTTCTTTTTTGCTCCATTTTATGACCTTTCTCCTCACAGTTGTTAAATGAATCACTGCCATTGTCAAGTTAGGAAGAGGGTTGTTAAGTGAATCTGGCTTCTCCATTGACTTTGCTTGTCAGAAGGTCACAAAAAGGGATCACGTGACCCCGGGACACTGCAACCATCATAACTATGAGACATGTTGCATCTGAATTTTGATCACGTGACCCTGGGGATGCTGCAACGGTCGTTAAGTGTGAAAAACGGTCATAAGTCGCTTCTTTCTGTGCCGTGTAACTTCGAACGGTCACCAAATGAACGGTTGTAAGTCGAGGACTACACATATAAACCTACACACTGCTGTCCATGGTACTGAAATATAAGGTAGTGGAAATAGTAATTCTTGGGAGTTTGAGCAGCTACAGAGTGGCCTTGACTTGCAACCTTTCATTTAGTGACGGTTCAAAGGTAGAACGGCACTGAAAAAAGTGACTTATGACCGTTTTTCACACTTACGACCATTGCAGCATCCCCCTTTAGTCATGCGATTAAAATTGAGAAGTTTGACAACTGATTCATATTTATGACGGTTGCAGACTGTGTCCTGGGGTCACGCGATCCCAATTTTGCGACCTTCCCACATGCATAGTTCATGGGGAAGTCAGATTCACTTAACAATCTGGTTACTGACTTAACCACTGCAGTGATTCACTTAACAACGGTGGCAAGAAAAATTGTAAAATGGAGCAAACCTCACTTAATAACAGTGGCAGTGTCCCAGGGTGACGTGATCCAGTTTTGCAACCTTCCAACATGCATAATTCATGGGGAAGCCACTTAACCACCCTGTTATTAACTTAACAACCACAGTGATTCACTTAACAGCAGTGGCAAGAAAGGTCGTAAAATGGAACAAAACCCACTTAACAAATGTCTCACTTAGCAACGGACATAGGGGGCTCAATTGTGATCATAAGTGGAGGACAACATACATGGGGGACAAAAATACGTTGGAAACTGGAAAGAAAAAATAGTTTGGAAAGATTTGGCCAGTAACCCCCATTAAGAAAACCACAGCTTTCCCACAAAATCTTGAAATCGGATCAATTAAAAATCTGATGGCTTTATTAGCCTGCTATATTAAGCTCAGCAAACTTTTAATCTTGAGTCTCTCTCTCTTTTTTTTTTTTTCTTTCTTTAAATAATTATTTGGCCTTGGCAGGTTGCTAGAACCTGACTCACTTTGTTAATTTATCCCTGAGCATATTGTACAAATCCAAGGTTAATTTGAGGTTAAACATCTTGGCCACTGCAGTCAGTGAGAAGTGGAGGGATCTGAGGCTGTTCACCAATTATAAAATTAGAATCTGCAGAGTGAAAATTAGCTTATTTCTGCACGTGGTAAGAGAAATAAAATTTAAGCTTAGAAGGGAATCTGGATGACAGGTAATTTATAGGTCTGTGATGGCTAACCTTTTTGCCGTCGAGTGCCAAAAGTGCGGGGAGTGGGGGGGCTCGTGCGCGCATGCCCAACCCATAATTCAATGCACCCCCCCCGCACATGCGCAAGCAACCCCCCCGCATTCCCCCCACTTTTGGCACGTGATGGCACAGTGGGCCCGTTTTCCACCTTCCCCAGGCTCCAGAGTCTTTCTTAGAGCCTGGGGAGGGCAACAACAGCCTTCCCTACCCTACCCAGAGACCCTCCGAAGGCCAAAAACAGCCTGTTTCCCAACTTCTGGTGGGCCCAGAAGGCCCAAAAATCAGCCGGCCGGCATGCACATACGCGCTGGAGCTGAGCTAGGGCAACGCTCGCGTGCCCACCAATATGCCTCCGTGTGCCACCTGTGGCATGCATGCCATAGGTTCGCCATCGCAGCTATAGGTAGTCCTCGGCTTATGACCACAATTGGGAGCAGAACGTCTGTTGCTAAGTGAGGCAGTCATTAAGTGAGTTGCACCCAATTTTAGGACCTTTTTTTGGCTGCGATTGTTAAATCAATCCCCACGGTCATTAAGTGAATCACCATGGTCATTAATGGAATCACAAGGTTGTTCAGTGTATCTCGCTTCCCCCATTGACTTTGCTTGTTGGAAGCTGTCTGGGAATGCCACAAATGGGGATCACATGTATTTATGCAGCTCTCATCAATACATACTGGCAGCCAAGCACCTGAAGGTTGATCACGTAACTATGGTGACAGTCGTAAGTGTGGGGACTGTTTCTAAGTCACTTTTTTCAGTGCCATCATAACTTCAGGATCTGAGTTGCAAACACCTGAACAAACACTAGGTGGCAGCAAAGGCTAGAACTGTCTATATCGCAGCAACCATCTGTAATAGTTCAAATTTTTTGCAGACAAACTAATAATAGATCGATTGATCGATCAATAGCTAGATAGATACCTAGATAATAGATAGATAGATAGATGAATAGATAAATAAATAATAGATAGATAGATGGATGAATAGATAGATGAATAGATAAATAAATAATAGATAGATAGATGGATGAATAGATAGATGAATAGATAAATAAATAATAGACAGATAGATCGATAGATAATAGATAGATAGATAATAGATAGATAATAGATAATAGATAGATAGATAGAGATAATAGATAAATAATAGATAGAGATAATAAATAAGAGAGAGAGAAATAATAGAGATAGATGAATAGATAAATAAATAATAGATAGATGAATAGATAGATGAATAGATAAATAAATAATAGATAGAGATGAATAGGTAGATGAATAGATAAATAAATAATAGATAAATAGATAATAGATAGATAGGTAATAGATAGATAGATAGATAGATAGAGATAATAAATAATAGATAGAGATAATAAATAAGAGAGAGAGAGAAATAATAGATAGAGATAGATGAATAGATAAATAAATAATAGATAGATAGAGGTAGATGAATAGATAAATAAATAATAGATAGATAGATAGATGGACGGACGGACGGACAGACAGATGAGAGAGAGAGAGAGAGAGAGAATGAGAGAGAGAGAGAGAGAAATTTATTTCATAAGAACTCTGGGAAAATGTATGCTTCATCCAAAACACGGGTGGAAACCAATCAGAAATATATTGTGATGGGGGTGTTAACAATTCCTCCTGGGGTTGGTTTTAAAAAGGGTAAAAGTCAGTAAGGTTCAAGTCCTTGTGATTCACAAACCAAGGAATAGCACAGCCTTTATTCCTTGCTTTTCAGTTCTTCTCCGCGGGGAACGGGCAAAATGGCAAAAAGTGAATATCGCTTTCGGATTATTTCTCCCCCGCTCTGTTCTACCCCTCAAAGGTTAGACGTGTCAAACTTCCACACCGCAAATTATGCACGCCGGGTTTTTAATCACCTGATCTCTGCACACCACGTAGACTGTTGGAGGCCAACAACAAAATTGGAGATTCCGCATTGTAGAATAAAAGCTGGGAGCAGCAGGGGGAGCCAGCTCCCCGATAGGAATTCTACGCTTCTGGGGAAAACGATGGGTAGCTTGAGCCATACAGATGCTGGGACCCTGACACAACTGGCATGGGAATTGAAGCCTCCGGTATGGTGCCAATGGAAACTAAATTGGGCATTGTTTGCTAAATTGCACGCCCAAGGACCCTAATCTCTTGGTACAAAAGAAACTTGGGAGGTGCCAATTTCCCTCCCCTGAAATTGACTAATCCAATAATTGCAGACGGCTTGCAAACAGGTTAATAGCAGGTGCTGAGAAATCCTCGCACAGAACCACCAACTCTTCGGGGATTGAACTGAATTAAGGGTTTTGTTCTGCCAACGGGTGTGTGCGTGTGTGTGTGTGTGTGTATGTTGTTTGCCTGTTTTCGTTTTAGGACTTTTTCAAAGGCCTCCATAGAATCTCACAAAGTTGCGGGAGCTTCCTCACTGGAAGCTTTCAAGAAGAGACTGGACTGCCATCTGTCAGAAATGTGTGTAGGGCCGTGATGACGAACCTGTGGCACATGGGTCACAGGTGGCACGTGGAGCCGTATCTGTGGGCACGCGAGCATTGCCCTAGCTCAGCTCCAGGGCGCATGTGCGTGCCGGCCAACTGATTTTCGGGCCTTCCAGACCCACCGGAAGTCAGGAAACGGGCTGTTTCCAGCCTCTGGAAAGCCTCTGGGGGAGTGGGGAAGGCTGTTTTCACCCTCCCCAGGTTCCAAGAAAACCTCTGGAGCTTGGGGAGGGCGAAAAACGGGCCTTCCAGGAGTTGGGAAATGGGCCATTTCCGGCTTCCGGAGGACCTCCGGGAGGGTGGGGAAGGCCGTTTTCACACACACCCCAGGCTCCAAGAAAACCTCTGGAGCCTGGGGAGGGTGAACAACGGGCCTTCTGGGAATTGGGAAACGGGGCGTTTCCGGCCTTCGGAGGAGCTCCAGGAGGGTGGGGAAGGCTGTTTTCGCCCTCCCCAGGCTCCAAGAAAACCTCTGGAGCCTGGGGAGGGTGAACAACGGGCCTTCTGGGAGTTGGGAAATGGGGCATTTCCGGCCTCCGGAGGAGCTCCAGGAGGGTGGGGAAGGCCGTTTTCGCCCTCCCCAGGCTCCAAGAAAACCTCTGGAGCCTGGGGAGGGTGAAAAAGGGGCCTACTGGGCCCACTGGTAACCTTTTTCCTGTTGCATGTAAAAAATGGGGGGCGCGTGGGGGGGTCGTGCGTGCATGTGCAGGGGGCTGGGAAGCATTGAATTATGGGTGTGGGCACTCATGCGTGCGACCACCCTGCACTCCCCCCGCTTTAGGTTAGCCATCACTGGTGTAGGGTCTCCCAGGGGTGGGTTCCACTTATCTTTACTACCGGTTCGTAGTAGATCACACATGCACTCTTCTACGCAGAAGCTTCTGCGCGTGCACAGGTCCCCGATGATGACGTCGTGCCGGGTGGGTTGGAGCCTCCTCCAATTTTACTACCGGTTCTATAGAACCGGAACAGAACCGGGAGCAACCCATCACTGCTTGGACGGGGGGCTTGGGCTAGATGACCTACAACCTATGATGAACGAACCTACGGCATCCGAGGTGGGTTTCAGCAGGTTCTGACCAGTTCTGGAGAACCAGTTGCGGAAATGTTGAGTAGTTCAGAGAACCGGTAGTAAAAATTCTGACTGGCCCCGCCCCCATCTATTCTCTGCCTCCCGAGTCTCAGCTGATCGGGAGGAAATGGGGATTTTGCAGTATCCTTCCCCTGGAGTGGGGTGGGAATGGAGATTTTACAGTAACCTTCCCCTGCCATGCCCACCAAGCCACGCCAAGCAAACCACGCCCACAGAATCAGTAGTAAAAAAAATTGAATCCCACCACTGTATGACATATGTGTCAGAGCTGGCATGAAGCACCCTCTATGTCGGCAAGTGAGCCGTCACCGCAGTTCCGCTCCACCACGCATCCATGTGCGCCTCCCATCGGTCAGCTGGTCTTCAGGTCACTGCCGCGCATATGTGGGGTGTGTGCAGGGGGCTCACGCGCGCATATGCATGTGAAAAGCGGTCGTAAGTCACTTTTTTCAGTGCCGTTGTAACTTAAGAACGGTCACTAAATGAACTGTTGTAAGTCTAGGACCAGCTTAGAACACAACTATATTCTATAGTTGGAACGGGAAAGTAAAGACTTAGGAGGTGCTTTCAGGTAACATGATAACGCTGGTTAATACTAATCTTGGTTAGATGACAGATTCACGGAGTTGGAAGGGACCTTGTAGGTCATCTAGTCCAACCCCCTGCCCAAGCAGGAGACCCTACACCATTTCTGACAGATGGCAATCCAGTCTCTTCTTGAAAGACTCCAGTGATGAAGCTCCCATAACTTCCGAAGGCAACTTCTGTTCCTTTGGTTGATGGTTCTCACGGTGAGAAAATTCATCCTTATTTCCAGGTTGAATCTCTCCTTGGTCAGTTTCCATCCATTATTCCTTGTCTGGCCTTCAGGTGCCTTTGAAAATAGCTTGGCCCCCTTCCTCCTCTCTGGGGCAGCCCCTCAAATATTGGAAGATGCTCTCCTGTCTCCCCTGGTCCTTCTCTTCACTAGACTAGCCATGCCCAGTTCCTGCAACCGTTCATCGTATGTTTTAGCATCCAGACATACTTTGATCATCTTAAATAGAGTCAGATGAACAGAGTTGGAAGGGACCTTGTAGGTCATCTAGTCTAACCCCCTGACCAAGCAGGAGACCCTACACCATTTCTGACCGATGGCAGTCCAGTCTCTTCTTGAAAGCTTCCAGTGATGAAGCTCCCATAACTTCCAAAGGCAACTTCTGTTCCATCGGTTGATTGTTCTCACAGTCAAAAAATTCCTCCTCATTTCCAGGTTGAATCTCTCCTTGATCAGTTTCCATCCATTATTCTTTGGCCTTCAGGTGCCTTGGAAAATAGCTTGACCCCCTTCCTCCTCTCTGGGGCAGCCCCTCCAATATTGGAAGACTGCTATCATGTCTCCCCTGGTCCTTCTCTTCACTAGACCAGCCAGGCCCAGTTCCTGCAACCGTTCATCGTATATTTTAGCCTCCAGTCCCCTCATCATCCTGGTTGCTCTTCTCTGCACTCTTTCTAGAGTCTCAACATCTTTTTTATAGTGTGGTAACCAAAAATGGATGCAGTACTCTAGGTGTGGCCTTACTAAGGCTTTAAAGTGGTATTAGTACCTCCCTTGATCTTGATTGTATCCCTCTGTTAATGCAGTTTAGGATTGCATTGGCTTTTTTGGCTGCCGCTGCACAAGGCTAGCTCCTATTTAACTGTTTGTCCACTAAGACTCCAAGATCGCTCTCCCAGTTACTGCTATTACGCCTGGTTTCACCCAGTCGATATGTGGACTTTTGGTTTTTCTTGCCTAAGTGTAAGACTTTACTTAATGTTGAATAGAATAGAGTAGAATAGAATAGAATAGAACAGAACAGAACAGAACAGGGTAGGGTAGGGTAGGGTAGGGTAGGGTAGGGTAGGGTAGGGTAGAATAGAATAGAATAGAATAGAATAGAATAGAATAGAATAGAAATAGAAAAGAGAATAGAATAGAATAGAATAGAATAGAATAGAATAGAATAGAATAGAAATAGAAATAGAAATAGAAAAGAGAATATAATAGAATATAATAGAATATAATAGAATAGAATAGAATAGAATAGAATAGGGTAGGGTAGGGTAGGGTAGAATAGAATAGAATAGAATAGAATAGAATAGAATAGAATAGAATAGAAAAGAGAATAGAATAGAATAGAATAGAATAGAATAGAATAGAATAGAATAGAATAGAATAGAATTAGAAAAGAGAATAGAATAGAATAGAATAGAATAGAATAGAATAGAATGCAGAATAGAATAGAATAGAATAGAATATATGGAATGGAATAGAATAGAATAGAATAGAATAGAATAGAATAGAATAGAATGCAGAATAGAATAGAATAGAATAGAATAGAATAGAATAGAATAGAAAATATGGAATGGAATGGAATGGAATGGAATGGAATGGAATGGAATGGAATGGAATAGAATAGAATAGAATAGAATAGAATAGAATAGAATAGAATAGAATAGAATATTGGAATGAATAGAATAGAATAGAATAGAATATTGGAATGAATAGAATAGAATAGAATAGAATAGAATATTGGAATGAATAGAATAGAATAGAATAGAATATTGGAATGAATAGAATAGAATAGAATAGAATAGAATAGAATAGAATATTGGAATGAATAGAATAGAATAGAATAGAATAGAAAAGAGAATAGAATAGAATAGAATAGAATAGAATAGAATTAGAAAAGAGAAGAGAATAGAATAGAATAGAATAGAATAGAATGCAGAATAGAATAGAATATATGGAATGGAATAGAATAGAATAGAATAGAATAGAATAGAATAGAATAGAATAGAATGCAGAATAGAATAGAATAGAATAGAATAGAATAGAATAGAATAGAAAATATGGAATGGAATGGAATGGAATGGAATGGAATGGAATAGAATAGAATAGAATAGAATAGAATAGAATAGAATAGAATAGAATAGAATAGAATATTGGAATGAATAGAATAGAATAGAATAGAATATTGGAATGAATAGAATAGAATAGAATAGAATAGAATATTGGAATGAATAGAATAGAATAGAATAGAATATTGGAATGAATAGAATAGAATAGAATAGAATAGAATAGAATAGAATAGAATATTGGAATGAATAGAATAGAATAGAATAGAATAGAAAAGAGAATAGAATAGAATAGAATAGAATAGAATAGAATAGAATTAGAAAAGAGAATAGAATAGAATAGAATAGAATAGAATAGAATGCAGAATAGAATAGAATATATGGAATGGAATAGAATAGAATAGAATAGAATAGAATAGAATAGAATAGAATAGAATAGAATGCAGAATAGAATAGAATAGAATAGAATAGAATAGAATAGAATAGAATAGAATAGAAAATATGGAATGGAATGGAATGGAATGGAATGGAATGGAATGGAATGGAATGGAATGGAATGGAATAGAATAGAATAGAATAGAATAGAATAGAATAGAATAGAATAGAATATTGGAATGAATAGAATAGAATAGAATAGAATATTGGAATGAATAGAATAGAATAGAATAGAATAGAATATTGGAATGAATAGAATAGAATAGAATAGAATATTGGAATGAATAGAATAGAATAGAATAGAATAGAATAGAATAGAATTTTTTATTGGCCAAGTGTGATTGGACACACAAGGAATTTGTCTTGGTGCATACGCTCTCAGTGTACATAAAAGAAAAGATACGTTCATCAAGAATCATAAGGTACAACACTTAATGATAGTCATAGGGTTGAAGAGATGAATGTTGGCTTAGTCTGCAGGGCAAACAACCTGAGTTCAACCTGCTGTGCAAAACCAAAAACCTGATTTAGTAACCATCTTAAGGGCTCCTTGTGGGAAGGCATCCCCCGAGCGTTACTTTGCTCAGAAAGAGATACAGGAATCATAATCATTTTTTAAAGGAACAAACCCATTCTGACATCCGTGTTTTCCAACAAATGATTCACACTTGTTAAATAACGTGTCCAGCAGACTTCAAATAAAATCTTCGGATAAATCCGTTTTAATCTTCAACCCGCTGAAAGCAATTTAAATTTAAGACCTGCGACCGTTTTATTATCAGGTTTTTCGAGTCTTTCATCCGCTTAAGCCATACCTGTTTTTAATGTCAATTTGAATTTTTGATAAAGCGGTTGGGTGAGTCCAAAGCTTGCTGGCGGTGTTGTAACAATATTTATTATATATAATCACCTTGTTCTTCTGGTTGTTTTGTTTATTTATTGAGCCTCTTGGTTTTGCTTACTCGGTAGGGGAAAAATTATTTTCGATCAACTTCTAAAACCCTTCAGTGACTTTTATTAATCTCAGTTTGCTGAGAATGTTTGGGAACTTTTTCCGTCAAATGGCAGGCAAACCCTTTTTTTTTTTTTAACTTTAATTTATATGCCGCCCTTCTCCGGAGACTCAGGGCGGCTTACAATGCGTTAAGCAACAGCCTTCATCCTTTTGTATATTTATACAAAGTCATCTTATTGCCTTCACAATCTGGGTCCTCATTTTACCTACCTTTGAAAGGATGGAAGGCTGAGTCAACCTTGAGCCTGGTGAGATTTGAACTTGCAGTAATTGCAAGCAGCAGATGTTAATAACAGTGCTTTAGTCCACTGTACTATCAGGCTCTTTGTCAGGGTTCTGACATTCTGACCCCACGTAATTTATGGCCCAGACTTGACCCTGTTTCCCCCATCCTCCCAGGGTGTGTCATCAGTCACATTTGCCAACGGAGCAATTTCGTGGGTTGTAGCAATCACTCCCCTCAGGCCGCTGTGGGTAACCCTGGGAGACAGCCTTGAGAGAGAGATGTCTGGAATGTACTTTTGTTTTTGGCTGCCGTGCTGCTTCGCCGTTTTCCCATCCCCCTTGCCTATGGCAACTTGAGAGCAGGCCAGGGATGCTTTGCGAGTTGACAACCTTTGTCAATTTCACACACGCACACACACACACAATTATCTTGATTAGGGTCACACAACTTCTTTAATCAAAACCAAACAGTTCCATTTGCACACTAGGTTAATCCTGGTTAGCATTAACCTGGTTGATGGACATCTGTTCCTTAGTGGGCTGAACCAACCCAACTTATCAGTTGGTTGAAATTTCTTACTGTGTAAGGTATGAATACATCATGAAACTAATTCTAACACAAACTACAAATAACAACACGACAAAGTGGCAACTATGGTACATGCTAAGATCTACAAGAAATATCATTTGCCTGCTAGCATGAACAGGCGGGACCACAAAATACAGGAAGTCTTTGATTTACGACCATGATTCAGCCCAAAATGTGTTGCTAAGCCAGTCAGCTGTTAAGTGAGTTTTGTCCTATTTTACGACCTTTCTTGCCAAAGTCGTTAAGTGAATGGCTGCAGTTGTTAAGTTAGTAACAGGGTTGTTGAGAGAATCTGGCTTCCCTATTGACTTAGCTTGTCCGAAGGTCGCAAAAGGGGAATCACGGGGATCCCACTGCAACTGTCATAAGTACAAGTCAGTTGCCAAGCATCTGAATGGTGATCACATAAGTGTAAAAAACAATCATAAGTCACTTTTTTCAGTGCCATCGGGACTTCGAACGGTCTCTAAACGAATTGTTGTAAATTGAGGACAACATGTAGAGGAAATTTATTTATTTATTTATTGGTTCGATTTATATGCCGCCCTTCTCCGGAGACTCAGGGTGGCTTACAATGCGTTAAGCAATAGCCTTCATACTTTTGTATATACCTGCTTAGTAGGGCTTTTGCCCCCCCCCCACCCAAGCAGTGTTCTTTTTTATACAAAGTCAGCTTATTGCCCCCACAATCCGGGTCCTCATTTTACCTACCTCGGAAGGATGGAAGGCTGAGTCAACCTTGAGCCTGGTGAGATTCGAACTTGCAGTAATTGCAGGCAGCTGGTGCTATTTAACAGCGCTTTAGTCTGCTGCGCCACCAAGGCTCAATAATAGAAAATGAAGAAATAAAGTGCTCTTGGACTTTATAATTCAGTCAACTGTGTCCCCCAAAGCTGCTTTTTCAGGAGGCAACTGGACTTTCTTGTTTTTTCCTTTAAAGACATTTAGTTTCTCATCCAAGAAGCTTCTTCAGCTCTGCAGACTTTTAGCTATACAATTTGGGGTGAGCACCCTTCAGAGCTGAATTATCCTGTTATAAAGGATAGAAAGATAAAGTAGAAGAGCGGATTATAAAAGCAGAATATACATGCCAATGCAGAAAGCTGTGAAAATAGTACACATTGTTATGTTTGTCGTGTTTTTTACTGGGGGTTATTATTATTATTTTTGTCCTTTTTTTTCTGTTTTTAAAGGTGAAAAATGCTTAATAAAAACTATTTTTTAAAAAACAATATATCATAAGACCTTTTCTGAATTGTGATGGAAAAGTAATTGAAATGGTGAGTCCTCCTGGCCTTCCCAGATATATTTTGTAGGGAGTTTGCTTTAAGTCTGAAAATACATTGATTTTTGGCAGTTTAATTAACATAGATTCGGCATATTAGAAGAAACTGTAAGATGCACCACGAAGCTCTTGTCTCAAACCCTTCAGTGATATCTCAAAAAAAAAAGGAAGGAAAGGAAGGGAAAGGAAAGGAAAGGAAAGGAAAGGAAAGGAAAGGAAAGGAAAGGAAAGGAAAGGAGGAAAGGAGGGGAGAGGAAAGGAAAGGAAAGGAGGAAAGGAGGAGAGAGGAAAGGAAAGGAAAGGAAAGAAGGAAAGGAGGGGAGAGGAGAGGAGAGGAGAGGAAAGGAAAGGAAATAGAGAAGAGGGAAGGGAAGGGAAAGGAAAGGAAAGGAAAGGAAAGGAAAGGAAAGGAAAGGAAAGGAAAGGAAAGGAAAGGAAAGGAAAGGAAAGAAGAAAAGGAGGGGAGAGGAAAGGAAAGGAAAGGAGGAAAGAGGAAAGGAAAGGAAAGGAAAGGAAAGAAGGAAAGGAGGGGAGAGGAGAGGAAAGGAAAGGAAATAGAGAAGAGGGAAGGGAAGGGAAAGGAAAGGAAAGGAAAGGGTAGAGCAATTTACATCAAATTGATAATAATGAGCATATTGAAAAACACTGTCTGATGCACCCAGAATAATTATAGCATTCTCTCAACTCCGATTCCCTTGTGAATATTCAAGCTTTGCTTTCAAGGACAAAAGGCTAAGCTTTTTATGAATTCATATCATACAAGGGAGAAAAAATAATAATAACCAGATATTTATGCTGCAAATTTTCTTATCAATGGCATCAAATGAAAGCAGATTTATTTATTTATTTGTAATCTGATGAAATCTCAGGTCTGCTGTAAAGTTAAAGGAGATGCTGGCTGAAGATCTGAACACAGACAAAAAAAACAAAACCCAAGCATTCGTAATTATTAGGTGAGAGAGTGATCAAATTGTTAAGTGGAACTTAAGTCGGATTGATTTTCTGGGCTGTTTTTCAATCACTGGATTGAAATGGATTGATTTCCAAAATAAATCAGGCAGGTTTGTGGAAAGGGGGAGGAGGAGAGAAGGAAGGAAGTAGGGAGAAAGGGAGGGCTGTGGGGTCCTTGATGCTCTCTGAGCTTGGTGGTTTTCGTGCAGACGTTTTATGACCCAACTATGGAACATCATCAGTGCTAGAAGGGAGTAGATGCAGGGGTGGGATTCAGCGGGTTCAGACAGGTTCAAGCGAACCAGATGGTAATTTTGATTCGCCGAACCGGTATACTTGCAAGGACTGGCTGGCCTCGCCCTCCCCTCCCTCCTCTCCCAAGAGTCTCCCTCCAGTGCAGGGCCCATGTGGAGGCTCTGGGAGGGCGAAAAACGGCCCTACCGGAAGTACTGGAAGTCCGGAAACGAGCCAGTTTCCAGCCTCCGGAGGGCCTCCAGAGTACCGGAAGGATACTGCAAAATCCCCATTCCCACCCCACTCCAGGGGGAGGATACTGCAAAATCCCCATTCCAACCCCATTCCAGGGGAAGAATACTGCAAAATCCCCATTCCCTCCCCACTCCTGGGGGAAGGATACTGCAAAATCTCCATTCCCACCCCACTCCAGGAGAAGGATACAGCAAAATCTCCATTCCCACCCCACTCTTGGGGGAAGGATACCACAAAATTCCCATTCTCTCCCCACTCCTGGGGGAAGGATACTGCAAAATCTCCATTCCCACCCCACTCCAGGAGAAGGATACAGCAAAATCTCCATTCCCTCCCCACTCCAGGTGAAGGATACTGCAAAATCCCCATTCCCACCCCACTCCAGAGGAAGGATACTACAAAATCCCCATTCCCTCCCAGTTGCTGGGGGAAAGATACTGCAACATCTTCATTCCCACCCCACTCCAGGGGAACGATACTACAAAATCCCCATTCCCTCCCCACTCCTGGGGGAAATATACTTCAAAATCCCCATTCCCTCCCCACTCCAGGGAAAGGATACTACAAAATCTCTATTCCCTCCCCACTCCAGGGGAAGATTACTGCAAAATCTCCATTCCCACCCCACTCTGGGGCCAGCCAGAGGTGGTACTTTCCGGCAGGCCTGGGGCTGTTGATCTCGCTCTTGCGATCTGGCGAGATCTGGCCATGAATGGTGTGAATGAATTTTAATGTTTTTAATGTTTTTAATTTTTAAATGTTTTTTATAATGATTTTAAATGCATTGTGAGCCGCCCTGAATCTTCGGAGAGGGGCGGCATACAAATTGAATTAATAAAATAATAAATAAATAAATAAATAAATAAATAAATATTTGCCAGTTCTCCGAACTGCTCAAACTTTCCGCTACCGGTTCTCCAGAACCTGTCGGGACCCGCTGGATTTCACCCCTGCTCTTTCCCCCAACTGACATCTCAAATGACGGACAGGCTGGCTTAATCTCCCAATAAAAAAAGAAACAGAGAACCCATCTCTGCCCATTTATACCCAGACAACTTCACCTCCTCTTTAATCCAACCCATATTTATTAGGCTGTCAAGCTGCCTAGCAATTTGTTCACCAGCGAACAATTTCTGGGAAAATTAAGCCACGGAGGAGCTGCTGAGACAGTAGAAGGTTCCCTTTCCAGTCGGTGATTTGCTGCTCCCTAAGATTTTTTATATATATGAAAAATCACTCTGATCTCAGCAAGGAACCTGAGTAGGAGACCCAACATCCCCCACCAGGCAAAGGGAGCTTCTCCATTTTCACCTGGGAAGAGAATGCCAGGCTAGGTGGGTTGCACTGTGGGGTTATTGGTGATCTCGGAGCAGGGTTCTTTTCTTGCAAACATTTCATGACCCAACTAGGTGACATCATCAGTGCTGGAGGGGAGTGGGGTTTGTGGAGAGAAGGAGGAGGACGAGAAGAAGAACTGTGGTGTCCTTGCTAGTCTTTGTGCTTGACTGTTTTCTTACAGACATTTCATTACCCAACTAGGTAACAGCATCAATGCTGGAGGGGAGTGGGGTTTGTGGAGAGGAGGAGGAGGAGGAGGAGAATTAGTATCCTTGGTGATCTCTAAGCTTGTTTTCTTGCAGATGTTTCATGACCCAACTAAGTAACATCATCAGTGCTAGAAGCAGTGGTGAAATCTAAAATTCGTTACTACCGGTTCTGTGGGCGTGGCTTGGTGGGCGGGTGGGGATAATGTGACTAGGTGGGTGTGGCCATTTTTTTTTTACTTTTAAAACCATTTTTTCTACAACCTCTTCGGCAAAGAGGTTGTTTAAAAAAATGCTTTCAAAAGACTCTTGACGATCCCAGCTGAGTTGCCTGATCGGCAGAGGCTTTTTTAAAAAGCCTCTGCCGATCAGGCAACTCAGCTGGGATCGTCAGAGGCATTTAAAAGAAAAATAGGGTTTTTTTCTTTTAAATGCCTCTGACGATCCCAGCTGAGTTTTTTAAAAAGCCTCTGCCGATCAGGCAACTCAGCTGGGATCGTCAGAGGCATTTAAAAGAAAAATAGGGTTTTTTTCTTTTAAATGCCTCTAACGATCCCAGCTGAGCCGCGCGATCATCAGAGGCTTTTTTTTTTTTTAACTTTTAAAAGCATTTTTTCGGCCAAAGAGATTGTAGAAAAAATGCTTTTAAAAATTAAAAGAAAAAGCCTCTGATGATGGTGTGGCTCAGCTGGGCATGCGGGGCGGGCAGGGATTTTTGCTTCTGGTTCTCCGAACCACCCGCCTCCATCGCTACCGGATCAGGTGATCCGGTCCGAACCGGGAGCATTTCACCCCTGGCTAGAAGGGAGTGAGGTTTGTAGAGAGGAGGAACAGGAGCAGGAGCAGGAGGAGGGGGAGTCCTTCGGGAGAAGGGCGGTATAATATATAAATATAATATATAAATATATATTTATATATATATATATAAATATAAATATAAATATAAACTATATATATATATATATATATATATATATATATATATATATATATATATATATATATATATATATATATATATATAAACTGTGGCGTCCTTCGTGTTCTCTGAGCTTGGGTTGTGGGTTTTTTTTTCTTTGCAGACGTTTTATGACCCAACTAGGTAACATCATCAGCCGCCATGCATTGACTTCAATTACCAGAATTCTCAAACATGGCTGGCTCAGGAATTCTGGGTGTTGAAGTCCACAGGCCATCCAGAGGCCATTGATCCCCCTCCCCTGATTTAGAGGCTTATGTTCTGGCAGGTCTGACACCCTTTTCAGAGACATGTGGCCTGTTGGGGGAGTTGGAAGGCTTGTGGTTCAAAGAAGGGGCCAAAGGCTGAGTCTACAAGCTTCCTTCTTTTGATTTTGCTCTTAAGGAAGGTCAGGTCTGAGTATTTCTGAAGAAGCAAGCTGAACGTGTGGGGAAAGGAATACTTAAGGTCAGCCTATGTAATAAAGCAAGGAGATGAGGAAGAGGATGGCAAAGTGGGAAGGGACCTTGGAGGTCATGTAGTCCAACCAAGAGCCTTGGTGACGCAGCAGACTAAAGTGCTGTTAAATAGCACCAGCTGCCTGCAATTATTGCAAGTTCAAATCTCACCAGGCTCAAGGTTGACTCAGGCTTCCATCCTTCCGAGGTAGGTAAACTGAGGACCCGGTTTGTGGGGGCAATAAGCTGACTTTGTATAAAAAAAGAACACCGCTGGGGGTGGGTGGGGGTGGCGAAAGCCCTACTAAGCAGGTATATACAAAAGTATGAAGGCTATTGCTTAACGCATTGTAAGCCGCCCTGAGTCTCTGGAGAAGGGCAGCATATAAATCAAACCAATAAATAAATAAATAAATAAATAAATAAATAAATAAATAAATAAATAAATAAATCCCCTGCTCAAGCAGAAGATCCTGATTCCATTTCAGACAAACTGCTGTCCAGTCTCTTCTTAGAAACCTCCAGTGTTAAATAGAATAGAATAGAATAGAATAGAATAGAATAGAATAGAATAGAATAGAATAGAATAGAATAGAATAGAATAGAATAACAGAGTTGGAAGGGACCCTGGAGGTCTTCTAGTCCAACCCCTGCTTAGGCAGGAAACCCTACACCACTTCAGACAAATGGTTATCCTAATCTCTTCTTAAAAACTTCCAATGTTGGAGCATTCACAACTTCTGGAGGCAAGTAGTTCCACTGATTAATTGTTCTAACTGTCAGGAAATTTCTCCTTAGTTCTAAGTTGCTTCTCTTCTTGGTTAGTTTCCACCCGTTGCTTCTTGTCCTGCCTTCGGGTGCTTTGGAGAATAGCTTGACTCCCTCTTCTTTGGGGCAGCCCCTGAGATTTTGAAGCACTGCTCTCATGTCTCCCCTGGTCCTTCTCTTCATTAAACTAGACATACCCAGTTCCTGCAACTGTTCTTCGTATGTTTTAGCCTCCAGTCCCCTCATCATCCTTGTTGCTCTTCTCTGTTGATGAAACAGTGAAGTGGTCAAAAGAGAAAGTCGATGATTGGATGACATCGTTGAGGAGGTCCTCGGGAGAAGGAGGTGAGGAATGAAGTGCACAATTAATGTAGGAGGTCAAGAGAGGAAGACCGAGAAAGTTGATGGTTCAACAACGTCGAGGAGACCCTCTCAAGAAGAGGCCACTAGATGAGGTCAAGAGAGGAGGAACAAGAAAATCAGGTTTGAGCAATATGGAGGAGATCTTCATGAGTTAGATGTGGATTAAAGATGATGTATGGAGCAGTTTATAGACGTAAGGAAAATATAATATAGGTTTGAAAACAACCACTTCGCAAATGCATGGCACAACCAGGAGTGAGATTCAGCCGGTTCGGTCAAGTTCGGCCGAACTGAAAGTTAATTTTACATCTGGTCCCGCCGCACCGGTAGTTGAAATGACTGGCTGATCCCGCCCACCTTACCCCACCCCTGCCAGGAATCTCCACGCGGCCTGTTTTGGATGCCAGGTAAGTGCAGTGTCTACGCGGAGACTCTGGGAGGGTGAAAAACAGGCCTCCCGGAAGTTCCAGTAGTCTGGAAACAGGCCCGTTTCCAGCCTCAGGAGGGCCTCCAGAGCCCAGGGGAGGCCGTTTTCGCCCTCCCGGAGGCTCAAGAAAAGCCTATGGAACCTGGGGAGGGTGAAAAATGGGCCTACCGGAAGTCTGGAAGCGGGCCTGTTTCTGGCCTCCGGACGGCCTCCAGAGCCCGGGGGAGGCCGTTTTCGCCTTCCCAGAGGCTCGAGAAAAACCTACGGAACCTGGGGAGGGTGAAAAATGGGCCTACTGGAAGTCTGGAAACAGGTCTGTTTCCAGCCTCAGGAGGGCTCCAGAGCCCAGGGGGGCCGTTTTCGCCCTCCCAGAGGCTCGAGAAAAGCCTACGGAACCTGGGGAGGGTGAAAAATGGGCCTACCAGAAGTCTGGAAACGGACCTGTTTCCGGCCTCCGGACGGCCTCTAGAACCTGGGAGAGGCCATTTTTGCCCTCCCAGAGGCTTGAAAAAAGCCTCCAGAGCCTGGGGAGGGTGAAAAATGGGCCTACCAGAAGTACCAGAAGTCTGGAAATGGGCCTGTTTCCGGCCTCCGGAGGGACTCCAGAGCCCAGGGGAGGACATTTTCGCCCTCCCGGAGGCTCAAAGAAAGCCTTCAGAGCTCAGGGGAGGCCATTTTCGCCCTCCCGGAGGCTCAAAGCCTCCAGAGCCTGGGGAGGGCAAAAACACTCCCCCACTGTGGTGCAGGAAGCTGACTAGGCCACACCCCCATGGCCACACCCACCCAGCAACCAGGCAGAGAACCGGTTGCTAAAATTTTTCAATCCCATCCCTGGGCACAACGTAGGAGAACCGCCCCATGAGGAGAAGATTCAGCAGTCCACCTGCATTTGAAAGACAAAGATCACTCTTTTGAAGACAGCAAAGTCACCCTCTGGACAGAGAGGAACTCTGGTTTGAAAGAGGGGTCAAAGAGGCCATCTGTTTTAAGATTGAACAGCCCTCTCTCAATGGAGCGGGTGGGATACGACCCCACCTGTCTCCTGTTTCAGCCATTCCAAGAAGGTTCCGTAGCCATTTGCACTATTCGGGCACAGATAACCTCCAAGTGACCTCAAGGACTCTCAGAGAGAGTACTAATGAGCAGATGACTGCAAGGAATGTATAAAGCTTTCCATTCTCCACCATTCAGTCAGAACCGAAGAATCTTCTTGGATGAGGAGCGAAACGTCTTCAAGCAAACCAAAAGTCCAGTTGCCTCTTGAAAAAGCAACAGGAGCCTGAGTGGCGTAGGAGGCTAATGCCTCCTACTAAGGCAGCATTTAACATCCAGCTGCCTGCAATGACTGCGAGTTCAATTCTCACCAGGCTCAAGGTCGACTCAGCCTTCCATCCTTTCTAAGGAGGGTAAAATGAGGACCCGGTTTGTGGGGGCAATAAGATGACTTTGTATAAAATGTACAAAAGTATGAAGGCTATTGCTTAACGCATTGTAAGCCGCCCTGAGTCTCCGGAGAAGGGCGGCAGATAAAAATAAATAAATAAAATAAAAAAATAACTTTGGGATGCTTGAAAAAAGCTAAAAATAAAAATAAAAAATGGAAAAGTACTGGGAAGTCATAGGTATAAGCCAGCTTTATCTAGCTTACCCTTTCTTTTGCTTAAACTGTAATTCCTTGGGCTTATTCCCCTATAACTCTTTTTTTATGCTTCGCCTTATGTTTATTTATCTGTTTATATCTATCTATTGAATTTATATCGCCATCCATCTCACGTTCGTGACTCGGGATGGCTCACATGATTAAAACGGCCTCCCCAAAAACACAATAAGGAAAATACAGATGACAGTAAAAACAACCCCATTAAAACTGAATTAAAACCCGTAAAACATCATCAGGAGGAGAGTACCACTCATGAGTCAGTCAATAGATTCGTGTAGGCTACAGATCATCACCAGCTCTGCTGGCAAGAAGGCAAAAGCCATGGCTACGTTGGGAGGCTTTTGAGAGGCAAGGAGATTGAGAGAGGGGGAGAGTTTGGTCTAATGGTTAACGTAGCAAGATAGAAACTAGGAGACGGAGAGTTCTAGTCCCACTTTAGGGACGAAAGCCATCTGGATGACTATGCGACAGTCACCAAGAGATTGCGAGTTCTAGTCTCGCCTTGGACATGAAAATGCTTTGGGTGACTTTGGGCCAAACACCAGGAGACTGTGAGTTCTAGTCCGGCCTGCCTTGGGTATGAAAGCTTTCTGGGTGACTTTGGTCCAATTACCAGGAGACTGTGAGTTCTAGTCCCACCTTAGGCATGAAAGCCTCTGGATGACTTTGGTCCAATCACCAGGAGACTGTGAGTTCTCGTCCCACCTTAGGCATGAAAGCCTCTGGATGACTTTGGTCCAATTACCAGGAGACTGTGAGTTCTAGTCCGGCCTGCCTTGGGTATGAAAGCTTTCTGGGTGACTTTGGTCCAATTACCAGGAGACTGTGAGTTCTAGTCCCACCTTAGGCATGAAAGCCTCTGGATGACTTTGGTCCAATTACCAGGAGACTGTGAGTTCTAGTCCGGCCTGCCTTGGGCATGAAAGCTCTCTGGATGACTTTGGGCCAATCACAAGGAGACGGTGAGTTCTAGTCACGCCTTAGGTATGAAATCCAGCTAGGTGACTATGGGCCAATTACCAGGAGACTGAGAGTTCTAGTCCCACCTTAGGCATGAAAGCCTCTGGGTGACTTTGGTCCAATTACCAGGAGACTGAGAGTTCGAGTCCTGCCTTGGGCATGAAAGCCTCTGGATGACTTTGGTCCAATTACCAGGAGACTGAGAGTTCTAGTCCTGCCTTGGGCATGAAAGCCTCTGGATGACTTTGGTCCAATTACCAGGAGACTGTGCGTTCTAGTCCCACCTTAGGCATGAAAGCCTCTGGATGACTTTGGTCCAATTACCAGGAGACTGTGAGTTCTAGTCCGGCCTGCCTTGGGCATGAAAGCTCTCTGGATGACTTTGGTCCAATTACCAGGAGACTGAGAGTTCTAGTCCTGCCTTGGGCATGAAAGCCTCTGGATGACTTTGGTCCAATTACCAGGAGACTGAGAGTTCTAGTCCTGCCTTGGGCATGAAAGCCTCTGGATGACTTTGGTCCAATTACCAGGAGACTGTGAGTTCTAGTCCCACCTTAGGCATGAAAGCCTCTGGATGACTTTGGTCCAATTACCAGGAGACTGTGAGTTCTAGTCCGGCCTGCCTTGGGCATGAAAGCTCTCTGGATGACTTTGGGCCAATCACAAGGAGACGGTGAGTTCTAGTCACGCCTTAGGTATGAAATCCAGCTAGGTGACTATGGGCCAATTACCAGGAGACTGAGAATTCTAGTCCCACCTTAGGCATGAAAGCCTCTGGGTGACTTTGGTCCAATTACCAGGAGACTGAGAGTTCTAGTCCTGCCTTGGGCATGAAAGCCTCTGGATGACTTTGGTCCAATTACCAGGAGACTGAGAGTTCTAGTCCTGCCTTGGGCATGAAAGCCTCTGGATGACTTTGGTCCAATTACCAGGAGACTGTGCGTTCTAGTCCCACCTTAGGCATGAAAGCCTCTGGATGACTTTGGTCCAATTACCAGGAGACTGAGAGTTCTAGTCCTGCCTTGGGCATGAAAGCCTCTGGATGACTTTGGTCCAATTACCAGGAGACTGTGAGTTCTAGTCCCACCTTAGGCATGAAAGCCTCTGGATGACTTTGGTCCAATTACCAGGAGACTGTGAGTTCTAGTCCGGCCTGCCTTGGGCATGAAAGCTCTCTGGATGACTTTGGGCCAATCTCAAGGAGACAGTGAGTTCTAGTCCCGCCTTAGGTATGAAATCCAGCTAGGTGACTATGGGCCAATTACCAGGAGACTGAGAGTTCTAGTCCCACCTTAGGCATGAAAGCCTCTGGGTGACTTTGGTCCAATTACCAGGAGACTGAGAGTTCTAGTCCTGCCTTGGGCATGAAAGCCTCTGGATGACTTTGGTCCAATTACCAGGAGACTGAGAGTTCTAGTCCTGCCTTGGGCATGAAAGCCTCTGGATGACTTTGGTCCAATTACCAGGAGACTGTGCGTTCTAGTCCCACCTTAGGCATGAAAGCCTCTGGATGACTTTGGTCCAATTACCAGGAGACTGAGAGTTCTAGTCCTGCCTTGGGCATGAAAGCCTCTGGATGACTTTGGTCCAATTACCAGGAGACTGTGAGTTCTAGTCCCACCTTAGGCATGAAAGCCTCTGGATGACTTTGGTCCAATTACCAGGAGACTGTGAGTTCTAGTCCGGCCTGCCTTGGGCATGAAAGCTCTCTGGATGACTTTGGGCCAATCTCAAGGAGACAGTGAGTTCTAGTCCCGCCTTAGGTATGAAATCCAGCTAGGTGACTATGGGCCAATAACCAGGAGACGGTGAGTTCTAGTCCCGCCTTAGGCGTGAAAGGCACTTGGGTGACTTTGGGCCAGTCCCTCTCTCTCGGCCCAGTCTCCCTCACAGGGTTGTTGTTTTGGAGAAAATAGGAACAGGAAGGAGCATTAAATATATTTGCCACCTTGAGTTGTTTACAAAAATAATTAAACATGGGGTATAAATAATTTTTTAAAAACCCAAAATATACAGGCTACGAGGGGATGATATTCCCAAGAGCAGGTACCTTGTGTAGGTTATGCTAACAGGGTTCGCTAGATATTGTGCAGTTACATTTGTAATTATACTGTCAAAATATATTCCAGTATATAGGTCTACATAATTATACTGTCAAAGTAATTGGAAACATCTGGCCACCCTTGCCTGATCTTGAAAAATTAAGTAGGTTTGTTCTTCATACTTTTATGGGATTTTTTTAAAAAAAAAACTGATTGATTCTATGCCATCAAGTTGTTTTCGACTCCTAGATAAATAGATCCCCACCATTATGAGGCATCCCTAACCTGTTTTCTTCAGGACTCCCAGGGGTGTGTGGGAGAGGGAGTTTGGTATAGTGGTTGAAAAAATCCCTTAGTAACCAGGAGAAAACTAAGATCAGAGAACCCTCCTTTCTCCTCCTCCTCCTCCTCCTTTTTGCAAACCTCACCCCCTTCTAGCACTGATAATGTTGCCTAGTTGGGTCATGAGATGTCTTCAAGAAAACCACCAAGCCCAGAGGGCTCCAGGCCCCTATAATCTTCTTCCCACTCTTCCTATTCTTTCTCCTCTTCCTCTCCGCAAATCCCAACCCTTTCTAGCACTGATGATGTTGCCTAGTTGGGTCATGAGATGTCTTCAAGAAAACCAACAAGCTCAGAAAGCGCCAAGGACCCCACAGTTCGGGCTTGAGCTATAAATATTTTTCTTTTATCAGAAAGTTTGTTCATTTGGGAGACTGTTTGGGACCTTGCATCTTTTCTGCAAAGTTTGTATCCGTGCAATGACCTAATTTTCCTCCCAGAAATTCAGAAGCACACCAGGGTGTTTGCCTGCTCATCAGACAAAGTGTTCCACTGTTAGGCCATCTCCGGGCATTTTTCAAGGCGCCAGCTTCCACATCAGCTGGCAATGCTGGTAAACAAGGAGAAATTAGTTTCTCGGACACCATCTACTGGCCTTCAGAAGAAATAACCTTCTGAAGAAAGTTGCAAAACTTTTACCGGTACCTAACACGGTGGGCTCTATCATCTTCAAGCCAACAGGACAGATCAAGAAACCTGGGTGGGGAGGAGAGAGAAAGAGAACGAGACAGAGAGGGAGAGAGAGAGAGAGAGAAAGAGAGACACAGAGAGAGAAAAAGACAGAGAGACAGAGAGACAGAGAGAGAGAATGGCACAGAGAGAGACAGACAGAGAAAGAGAGACCGAGAGAGAGAGAGAAAGAGAGAAAGACAGAGAGACAGAGACAGGCAGAGACAGGCAGAGAAAGAGAGATAAAGAGAGAGAGAGACACAGACACACAGAGAGAGAGACAGACAGAGAGAAACAGAAAGAGAAAGAGAGAGAAAGACCGAGAGACAGAGACATGGAGAGAGAGAAAGAGAGGGAGAGAGAGAGAGAGAGAGAGAGAGAGAGAGAGACAGAGACAGAGACAGAGACAAAGAGAGACACAGACAGAGACAGAGAAAGAGAGGGAGAGAAAGAGAGAGAGAGAAAGACAGAGAGACAGAGACAGAGAGAGAGAGAGAGGGAGGGAGGGAGAAAAAGGCACCGAGACAGAGAGACAGATAGAGAGAGACAGACAGAGAGAAAGAGACAGAGAAAGAGAAGGACAAAGACACACAGAGAGAGAGAGAGCGACACAGAGAGAGGCACAGAGAGACAGAGAAAGAAAGACAGACAGAGAGAGAGAGAGAGACAGAGAGACACAGAGACAGAGAAACAGAGAGAAACAGAGAGAAAGAGAGACAGGGAGAAAGACAGAGAAACAGAAACAGAGAGAGAAAGAGACAGAGACAGAGAAAGACAGAAAGACAGAAAAACACAGAGAGAGAGAGAGTGACAGAGAGACAGAGAGAAAGACAAAGAGAGAGAGAGACAGAGATACAGAGAGACAGACAGAGAGAAAGAGAAAGAGAAAGAGAGAAAGACAGAGAGACAGAGTCATGGAGAGAGAGAGAAAGAGAGTGACAGAGAGAGAGAGAGAGAGAGAGAGAGAGAAACAGAGACAAAGAGAGACACAGACAGAGACACAGAGAGAGAGAGAAAGGCACCGAGACAGAGGGACAGAGAGAGAGAAAGAGAGAAGGACAAAGACACACACACACACAGAGAGAGCGACACAGAGAGAGGCACAGAGAGACAGAGAAAGAAAGACAGAGAGAGAGACAGAGAGAAAGAGAAAGAAACAGAGAGAGAGAAAGAGAGACAGAGAGAAAGAGAAAGACAGAGAAACAGAAACAGAGAGAGAAAGAGACAGAGACAGAGAGAAAGAAAGACAGAAAAACAGAGAGACAGAGACAGAGAGAGAGCGACAGAGACAGAAAGACAAAGAGAGAGAGACAGAGACAGAGAGAGACAGAGACAGAGAGAGACAGAGAGACAGAGAGAAAGAGAAAGACAGAGAAACAGAGAGAGAGAGAGAGAGAGAAAGACAGAGAGAGAGAGAAAGACAGAGAAACAGAAACAGAGAGAGAGAGAGAAAGACAGAGAGAGAGAGAGAGAAAGACAGAAACAGAAACAGAGAGAGAGAGAGAGAGAAAGACAGAGAAACAGAGAGAGAGAGAGAGAGAAAGAGAGACAGAAAGAGAAAGACAGAGAAAGAGAGAGAAAGAGACAGAGAGAGAGAAAGACAGAAAAACAGAGAGACAGAGACAGAAAGACAAAGAGAGAGAGACAGAGACAGAGAGAGACAGAGAGAAAGAGAAAGACAGAGAAACAGAGAGAGAGAGAGAGAGAGAAAGACAGAGAGAGAGAGAGAGAAAGAGAGAGAGAGAGAAAGAGAGAGAGAGGGAGAGATGAATGATGAGATCAAAGGGAGTTTATTTTACATCTTAAGCGCTAGGGAGCCTCTGAAAACTGGTGTGATGCCCCCCAAAAAGCAAATTATAAATCAGATCTTGAATTGAAATCTCACTCCTGCTGTGAATTCACCAGGATTTTATTTATTATTAAAGTTTTTACCTCACCTTCATAGGTTTATACAGTAGGTAACTCAAGGCAGCGAACGTATTTAATTCCTTCTCCTTCCTTCCTTCTCTTCTTTTCCCCACAACAACCCTATGAGGTGGACAGGGCTGAGAGAGAAGGACTGGCCCAAAGTCACCTAGCCAGCTTTCATGCTTAAGGCAGGACTAGAACTCACTGGCTCCTGGCGATTGGCCCAGGGCTACCCAGCCAGCTTTCGTGCCTAAGTCGGGACTAGAATTCCCCATCTCCCTGTTTCTAGCTGTACTGTAGACCGAATTGGCTCTTAATGCACCTTATAGAATCATTTAAAGCAGAGTTTCTCAGCTTAGCCATTTTAAGATGTCTGGACTTCAACTCCCAGAATGCTACTTGGGGAATTCTGGGAATTGAAGTCCATGCATCTTTGAAAAAATTTATGAGTTCATTCAGGGAAAAATTACTGCAAAGCCCAAACATCTGGGCAATTCTAAGAACTGAAGTAAGGAGGCAATTCTTCTTTGGGGTGCCATTTGGGGATCAGGTGAGCCCCCCCAATCAGAAAGTTCACCCCAGATAGGCTTGGACCTCATCCTCCATTTTTAAAGTTTCTTCATATTCTCATACTGTTGGCTGTTTTTATTTTTGCCCCGGGATTTGTTTTATATTCGAACCTGCTTTTTTCTAAGCCGGCCGCTGACTTGTCACTTCGATTATGGAGGCATAGTTATCATTTTCATAAAGCAATATATTCCTTCAAAATTGTGTTTGGCCACGTTCGGAGAAACCGGTCGACCGAGTGACATCAGCAGAGACACAGCAGCCCAAGATGGATGTCTCTGATCAGGCCGGATGTTAATTGAATCTTAGCCGGGCTCTGAATTTATGACCTGTGATGTTTTATTGAGTTGGCTGTTGTCAGCTTTTAATTTCGGTGAGCCGCTCTAGAGCAGCGTGGTAGGAAGACGAGAGATGACTCCAGACAACGAATGAGGGGTATCTATTCAGGTGAGTTAGGATTTGGGGAGAATGAAATAAGATTTGGCATGATCTGTTTTTAACAAACCCATGCTGGCTACTAGCTATAACTTTTAAATAGACTAGACTAGACTAGACTAGGGAAAATAAATAGAATGAGAATAGAATAGAATAGAATAGAATAGAATAGAATAGAATAGAATAGAACAGAACAGAACAGAACAGAATAGAATAGAAATAGAATAAGGAGAATAGAATAGAATAGAATAGAATAGAATAGAATAGGGAAAATAAATAGAATAAGGAGAATAGAATAGAATAGAATAGAATAGAATAGAATAGAATAGAATAGAATAGAATAGAATAGAATAGAATAGAATAGAATAGGAATAGTTGGAAGGGACCTTGGAGGTCTTCTAGTCCAACCCCCTGCTTACGCAGGAAACCCTATAGTATAGGGCCTATACCATTTCCGACAAATGGTTATCCAATCTCTTCTTAAAAACTTCCAGTGTTGGAGCATTCACAACTTCTGGAGGCAGGCAGTTCCACTGATTAATTGTTCTAACTGTCAAGAAATTTCTCCTTAGTTCTAAGTTGCTTCTCTCCTTGATGAGTTTCCACCCGTTGATTCTTGTCCTGCCTTCAGGGGCTTTAGGAGAATAGCTTGACTCCCTCTTCTTTGTGGCAGTCCCTTAAATATTGGAAGACTGCTATCATGTCTCCCTTAGTCCTTCTTTTCATTAAACGAGACATACCTAGTTCCTGCAACCGTTCTTCATACGTTTTATCCTCCAGTCCCCTCATCATCTTCGTTGCTCTTCTCTGCACTCTTTCTAGAGTCTCCAAATCTTTTTTACATCGTGGCGACCAAAACTGAATGTGTGGCCTTACCAAGGCCTTATTAAAGTGGTCTTAACACTTCATGTGATCTTGATTCTATCCCTCTGTTGATGAAGCCCAGAACTGTGTTGGCTTTTTTGGCAGCTGCTGCACACGGCTGGCTCAGATTTAAGTGATTGTCCACTAGGACTCCAAGATCCCTCTCCCAGTTACTACTATCAAATCTCGTCTGAAAAACTTGGCACAGTTCTCAACCAGACTTCAAACAACTGGTCCCACAGAGCAAGAATGAAGACAGTCTCGTTTCTGATCTCATCTAATCGTTTAAATAAGAAATCAAACCAGAATTCTCAGTGTTTAGGTAGACAACACATACAGGTAGTCCTGGACTTACAACCATTCGTTTAGTGACTGAACTTACAATGGGACTGAAAACTGTGACTTTTTTGAGTTTTTCAGACTTACAACTGTTGCAGCATTCCTGGGCTCACATCCTCAAAATTTAAATGCTTGACCACTGGTTCATATTTATGTCCCAGGGTCAAGTGGTCAAAATATATAATAGAGAACTGAGATATTTAATTGTGAATGTTTTAACAGCGGCTAGAATTGTATTTGCTAAAAATTGGAAAGAGGAGAAAATACCTAGGGAAGATGAAATCATTAAGGAAGTTATGGAATGTGCTGAAATGAGTAAATTTGACATTTGAAATTAGAGAACAGGAAGATAAGCAATATTATATGGTATGGGATTTATTCTACCAATGGCTAGATAAGAAAGCATGGAAAGGAAGTATGAAATATGAAATAAATGTAATAATAAAATATATGATATGGTTTTTTAGGGGATAAATGCCATTGTTAAATAAATATTAAATGAGAATAATAACACAATGAGATATAATAAATTGACAAATAATATGTAAATTTTGGATATGGGATTAAGCACAAAAGAATTGTTACCGATCGACACACTTCCTGTAATTGTAATGGATGATGGTTGTTTTTATGTTTTGTTTTTTAAAAAAAAAAATATCTGGACACTTGGCAACTGGCGTATATTCGTGACGGCTGCAGTATCCCGGGATCATGTGTTCCCAATTTGCAACCTTAAAGTCAATGGGGAAGCCAGATTCACTTAACAACCATGTTATTAACTTGACAATGGCAGTGATTCACTTAACAACGATGGCAAGAAACATTCACTTTAACAACCATGTTAATTAACAACCAAAACACCTGAAGGCAGGACAAGAAGCAATGGATGGAAACTAATCAAGGAGAGAAGCAACGTGGAATTAAGGAGGAATTTCCTGACAATGAAAACAGTTAATCCGTGGAACAGATTGCTACCAGAAGTTGTGGATGCTCCCTAGAGGTTTTTAAGATGAGATTGGAAAGCCATTTGTCTGGAATAGGGTCTCCTGCTCGAGCAGAGACCCTATTGAGGGTGAGACCCTATTGAGGATGAGACTAGAAAACCTCCAAGGTTCCTTCCAACTCTGTTATTCAGTGAAGACCTTGGAGGTCTTCTAGTCCAACCCCCTGCTTAGACAGGGAACCCTGGCCTATAACATTTTTTTATTATTATTATTATTTAGACTTCTATACCGCTTCATAGTGCTTTACAGCCCTCTCTAAGCGGTTTACAAAGTTAGCATATAGCATATCGCATATTAGCATATTGCATTAGCATATTGCCCCCAACAATCTGGGTCCTCATTTTACCCACCTCGGAAGGATGGAAGGCTGAGTCAACCTTGAGCCGGTGAGATTTGATCCGCCGATCTGCTGAACTAGCAGTCAGCTGAAGTAGCTGCAGTACTGCACTCTAACCACTGCGCCACCTCGGCTCTTTCAAGTCCAATCCCTTTTTGAAAGCCTCCGGTGATGAAGCACCCACAACTTCTGGTGGCGAGCTGTTCCACTGGTTAATTGTCCTCACTGTTAGGAAGTTTCTCCTTAATTCTTCTCTCCTTGGTTAGTTTTAAGAGATCTGTCTGAAATGGTATAGGGTTTCCTGACTGAGAAGGGGGGTTGGACTAGAAGACCTCCACGGTCCCTTCCAGATTCTATTCCTTTCCTTTCCTTTCCCTTCCCTTCCTTTCCGTTCCCTTCTATTCTATTCTGCTCAGCTTGTTGTACAAATGTCACTGCTAAGTTCCAAGCTAACTTAGTTCAGGTGTTGTGTGAACCCAGGTAGTGCATAAAGTCAACTTCCCTGCTATCTTGGTGTCCTTTTTTTTTTCTAGCCACCCAGCAAATCACATTTTTTCCCACTTGTGCTGCAATGTTGCTCAGTTTTCTGCTTTAAAAAAAGAGAATCAACTCAGGGGCTGCCCCAAGGAAGAGGGAGTCAAGCTATTCTCCAAAGCACCTGAGGGTAGAACAAGATGCAATGGGTGGAAACTCATCGAGAGAAGCAAACTAGAACTAAGGAGAAATTTCCTGACTGTTAGGAGCCTGGATAGCTCAGCAGACTAATGCATTGTAATTTAACTCCAGCTGTCTGCAATTAGTAAGTTCGAATCTTGCCAGGCTCAAGGCTCAAGGTTGACTCAGCCTTCCATCCTTTCTAAGGTAGGTAAATTGAGGACCCAGTTTGGGGGGGCAATAAGCTGACTTTGTAAAAAATATACAAAAGTATGAAGGCTATTGCTTAACGCATTGTAAGCCGCCCTGAATCTCCGGAGAAGGGAGGCATATAAATCAATTTTTTTTAAAAAAAATTAAGCAGTGGAACGACCTGCCTCCAGAAGTTGTGGGTGCTTGAACACTGGAGGCTTTTTAAGAAGAAATTGGACAGTCATAAATTTATGTGAAATGATATGGGGTCTCCTGCTTCAGCAGGGGGCTGGACTAGATGACCTCCAAGGTCCCTTCGCACTCTTAATATTCTGTTATTTGGGGAGGAGGAGTTGACGCGTCTCTTGGACCGCCAGGTGGATCTCGTCTCGTCCACCCAGCTAGGCTCTCCTGCTTCAGCAGGGGGCTGGACTAGATGACCTCCAAGGTCCCGTTCCAATTCTGTTACTCTCTTTGGGAAAAAAAAGTGGATCGCCAGGCGGATCTCCCCCCCCAGCCAGGCTCTTCGTGCGGCTTAGCAGGTGCCTGCCCGGCCCTCCCTTTCCCTTCTCCGGGGACAAACGGGAACTCTTACATAAGGCCCTTATGCAACGGAGCCCCCCCCCTCCCCACTGCTTTCACCCCGAGGTCGGCAGCAGCAACTCCGCGTCTCTATCCTTTCAAGCATCTCTAACCTCCATTCATGCGGGCGCCGGCATTTCCAAAGTACGCGGTGGGGGGGTGCTCACTACAGACCCCCAAATATAGGAGAGGGATTTCCATTCATCCGACCGTTGCCCCTCATCTGGATCTGCTGGAGGGAGATGGACCTCCTGTGGAGGAAGATTAAGGAATGCCCTAAACTAAAAAGAGGCAAGAGCGATCCGAATTCGCTCTCGTTTCCCCCCCCCGTTTCTGAGATGGAATGGACTCTCCCTTCTTCCAGAAGCTATGAATGAAATATTTGCCGCGAAAGGGAAAGGAGCAGACCATTCTAACGAAGGGGGAGGTTTGTTCTTAACTACAACTGCCAATTTAGGTTTCCGACGTGCGGAGGCATTCGGGGTGCTTGGTTTTATTTTTTTTTAGAAAGAATAAGAAGAGATACGGAGCACAGTTCGGAAGAGGCGAGAGACCCCTTAGAGCGGGGTGATGATTTCCCCCCCCCTTTTCTTTCGGAAAAATAGTTCGAGCCAATCCCTCCCTCCTCGGTGGGCGGGCAGCGCCGCGATTGGCTGGGCGCATTTTAAAGGGGCAGACAAGGCGCGCTTTTTCTACCCTCCGACCTTTCCTTTCCTCTCGCTTCCCATCTTCGCCTCAGCCGCTCGGAGAATTACCGTCCTCCGGCCGGCCGCCCGCCTGCCTGCCCGCAAGCCAGCCAGCCAGGCGGGCAAGCGGGCGAGGAAGCGAGCCGGGCGGGGGGGAAAAAGCAGCGAACGTGAGCCTCCGTCGAGCCCCGGTCCGGCGGGGCGGGCGGGATGAAGAGAGGCGCTCCCCGCCCGCGACGACTCCGACCACGACAGGCAAAAAGGCGGCGGCGGCTGCAGTGGTGGCAGCTAGGCCCCGCCGCGGCGTTGCTATGGAAACGGGCGGCGACGGTGGCCGCCGAGGGACAGAAAGGTTGCCGGAGCGGCGCCTGAGGCGCGGCGAGCGCGAGCGGCTCCCGCCGCCGCCGCCGTTTCTGAGGGGCGCCATGGAAGGCCGCTCGGTCGGTCTTCCTCGCCGAGCTTCTCCGTCGTCGGTCAAAGCCGCCTTGGCTTCCCCTCCACGCTACCGCCTGGTGTCTGAAATCGGGCGCGGGGCCTACGGCGTGGTGTACGAGGCGGTGTCGGGCCGCAGCGGGGCCCGCCTGGCCGTCAAGAGGCTGAGGTGCGACGCTCCGGAGAACGTGGAGCTGGCCCTGGCCGAGTTCTGGGCCTTGACCAGCCTCCGACGGCACCACCCCAACGTGGTGCGCTTCGAGGAGTGCGTCCTGCAACGCGACGGGCTCGGGCAGCGCATGAGCCACGGGAACAAGCAGAGCGCGCTCTACCTCCGCCTGGTCGAGACCTCCCTCAAGGGTGAGGAAGGGGCAGAGGGAGGGGTCGTCTGGGCCAAGGCTCTCCAACCTTGGCCGCTGTAAGCCTGGAGGACTTCAACTCCCAGAATTCCCCAGCCAGCAAAGCTGGCTGGGGAATTCTGGGAGTTGAAGTCCTCCAGGCTTACAGCGGCCAAGGTTGGAAACCCCTGCTCTGGGCTGTCTACCCGGGAAGGACACGTGTCAGGGACGTTCGCACGACGAGGTGGGGGGAAGGGAGGGGAGGGTGCTGAGCTCTGGGAGGCGGTGCTGCTGAGGGCAGGGAGATCAAAGGTGGGGGGGGGGGCTGTCTGGGGAGGGGAGGGGGTGAACTGGGGGGAATGGGGGGGTCTGGGGTCTTGGAGACGTCTCAGAAGCCAACTAGGAAACGTTATCCGTGAACTGGGGGGGGTGCTGCTGAGGGCAGGGGGATCAAAGGTGGGGGGTGTCTGAGGAGGGGAGGGATTGAACTGGGGGGAATGGGGGTCTGGGGTCTTGGAGACGTCTCAGGAGCCAGCTAGGGAACGTCATTCAATGCTAGAAGGGAGTGCGGTGTGGGGGAAGAAGAAGACAACTTTGGGTCCTTGGTGGTCTCTGAGCTGAGGGGCTGGGGGGTTATTGCAGACATCTCAGAACCCAGCTAGGGAATGTCATCAGTGGTGAAAGCAAAGCTGACTGGGGAATTCTGGGAGTTGAAGTCCTCCAGGCTTACAGCGGCCAAGGTTGGAAACCCCTGCTCTGGGCTGTCTACCCGGGAAGGACACGTGTCGGGGACGTTCGCATGAGGGTGGGTGGGGAAGGATGGGGAGGGTGCTGAGCTCTGGGAGGCAGTGGTGCTGAGGGCAGGGGGATCAAAGATGGGTGGTGTTTGGAGAAGGGAGGAGTTGAACTGGGGGGAATGGGGGTCTGATGTGGTCTCTGAGCTGGGGGGGGGGGTGTCTTAGAGACATCTCAGGACCCAGCTAAGGAACGTCATCAGTGATGGAAGGGAGTGGGGTGTGTGGGGAATAGGGGTCCGACGTGGTCTCTGAGCTGGGGGGGGTGTCTTGCAGACGTCTCAGGACCCAGCTAGGGAACGTGATCAGTGGTGGAAGGGAGTGGGGTGTGTGGGGAATAGGGGTCCGACGTGGTCTCTGAGCTGGGGGGGGGGGGTGTCTTGCAGACGTCTCAGGACCCAGCTAGGGAACGTGATCAGTGGTGGAAGGGAGTGGGGTGTGTGGGGAATAGGGGTCCGACGTGGTCTCTGAGCTGGGGGGGGGTGTCTTGCAGACGTCTCAGGACCCAGCTAGGGAACGTCATCAGTGGTGGAAGGGAGTGGGGTTTGGGGGGGGATGGAGGGAGGAGCATTGTGGGGCTCTTGGTCTTTTCTGAGTTTGCTTGTTTCCTTGCAGACGTTTTATCACCCAGCTAGGGAACGTCATCAGTGCTGGAAGGGGGTAAGGTTTGCAGAGGGGAGGAGGGGGGAGATTGTGGGAGTTGAAGTCTGCCAGGCTTACAGTGGCCAAGGTTGGAGACCCCTAGTCTGGGCGGTCTCCCGGGGGAGGACACGTGTTGGGGCCGTTCGCACAATGGGGAGGGGGGAAAGGGATGGGAGGGTGCTGAGCTCTGGGAGGCGGTACTGCTGAGGGCAGGGGGAGCAACGGTGGGGGGTGCTTGGGGAGAGGAGGGGTTCAACTTGGGGGAATGGGGGTCTCTGAACTGGGTGGGTGGGGAGGTCTTGGAGACGTCTCCGGATCCAGCTAGGGAGCATCATCAGTGATAGAAGGGAAGTGTGGTGTGTGGGTGGGAGAGGAGGATTGTGGGGCTCTCGGTCTTTTCTGAGGTTGTTTGTTTCCTTGCCGAGGAAGCGTTATCTGTGCTAGAAGGGAGTAAGGTTTGCAGAGGGGAGGAGGGGGATTGTGGGGCCCTTGGTGCTCTCTGAACATGGTGGTTTTCTTGCAGTGGTCTCTGAGTTGGGGGCGGGGGATCTTGGGGACATCTCAGGACCCAGCTAGGGAACATCATCAGTGCCAGAAGGGTGTGGGGAAAGAGGAGGGCAACTTTGGGTCCATGGTGGTCTCTGAGCTGTGAGGGTGGGGGGTTATTGCAGACGTCTCGGGACCCAGCTAGGGAACGTCATCAGAGCTGGAAGGGAGTGGGGTGTGTGGGGTGAGCCTTTTCTAAGCCACCCTAAAAATGCTGGGAATTCATACATTCAAACCTTCCCAGTCGTGGTGCAATCACTGTGAATCCTCTACTCTTGTGTTTGAGCTTTTTCAAGCCAGGAGAACTTTTTACATGCACCACGTAGTGTTGCTTACACAGAAGGGTCTCTAACTAGTAAAGCAGCAGCCTCTGAACTTGGCAACTTTAAGATTTGTGGACTTCAACTCCTCTGCATAACTGGCTGAGGAATTCTGGGACTTGAAGTCCACATGTCTTAAAGTTGCCAGGTTTGGAGATTCCTGCAGTAAAGCAAGTCCTTGTAGATGGACAGTGATTAATATTTATATGTTAGACTGTAGGTATATACATATGTACCGTGTTTCCCCAAAAATAAGACCCTGTTTTATATTTTTTTGAACCCTGAAATAAGCGCCTGGCCTTATTGCCATGCACTCAAAAGCCCAATTGGGCTTATTATCAGGGGATGTCTTATTTTGGGGGAAATAGGGTATGTATATAGCATATCTATATGTGTGTTACGTATGTGTACACTTTTGAGAGCAGGCAACAGAATATCATTTTTAATGTGTGCCAAAGTGCCCACAGAAAAAAAAAATGAGGACAAAAGTTATCTATGTAGGAATAATCCACAATTGACTGAATGATTGTATCTAGATCTTCTGGGTAGAGATGCTGTCCTCTACAATTCTTTCATAAGAGATAGTCTTCTGTACTTCTATTATGTTCACCATTGGAATATGAATATTTAACAGCGAGAGGGAGAAAAATGCTGAATTAATAGAGAAGATTCTACAGTATTGCTATAGGAGCTGCTGTTCTTAATTCAAAGCTACCTGAAGGACGTGTGGATTTGATATTCTTCAGCCTGTGATCTTCAGTGTGTTTTTAGCAGTTATACAAGGTGTGGGGCAAACTGTTTAAGGAGCCATTGGTGGCCACCAAATATTTATTTATTTTATTTATTGGTTCGATTTATATGCCGCCCTTATTTCCGGAGACTCAGGGCGGCTTACAATGTGTTAAGCAATAGCCTTCATACTTTTGTATATACCTGCTTTGTAGGGCTTTCGGGGGCCCCCTAAGTGGTGTTCTTTTTTTATACAAAGTCAGCTTATTGCCCCCACAATCCGGGTCCTCATTTTACCTACCTCGGAAGGATGGAAGGCTGAGTCAACCTTGAGCCTGGTGAGATTCGAACTTGCAGTAATTGCAGGCAGCTGGTGCTACTTAACAGCACTTTAGTCTGCTGCGCCACCAAGGCTGGCAGAAGATGTTTCTTTTCCTTTCTAGGGGAGGCAGTACTGGCAGTCCTTGACTTGTAACAGTCATTTTTACTGACAGTTGAAAGATACAGTGGCCCTAAAATAAAAAAGTGATTTTTTTTTTCAGTCTTAGCACCACTGCAACATCCCCACAGTCACCTGATCAAAATTCCAGCGCTTGGCAACCAACTCACATTTATGACGGTCGCAGTGTCCCGGGGTCGTGTGCGATCCCCTTTTGTGACCTGACAAAGTCGAGGGGGAAGCCACACTCTCGCTTTGCAGCCGTGTTACAAACCTAACAACCTGCAGCGATTCGCTTAACAACCATGGCCAGAAAAATGCGGCCAAGCTCATTTAACAACCGCCTTGCTTTTAGCAAGAGAAATTTTGGGCCGAATTGTGGTCGTAAATCAAAGACTACCTGTTTGGATCAAGGTCCTCTTTTTCGTTATTTTGAAGCCCGTGCGGTTTTATCTGAAACCTGGGTGGTCCTTCTTAAATATAAATTTGCCAAAATAACAAGGAAAGCCCAATGCTCGCTCAGGCTTCCAGTAGCCAGTTCTTTGGCAGACTGCGACTGCCAGTATTTCATTCCTCTATATTTAGTATAAATCTGGTTTTAACGAGGTATCCTGTAGACTCAAGTGAACCTTGCTGTTTAATTGAGAACAGAACGGTGGAGGGGAGAGCAGAGAGGAAACCACATGGCCGAGCAGCGTGCCCGGTCACCGCATAACCAGACGTGGGCTGGGCGTCACGCACGTCATCGGTCACGCGTGTGTGTGTATGATTTTTTTTTTTTTTGAGCAGAAGCGGCTTCTTAAATAAGCCAGACCCTTTCACGTGTCAGCCAGACTGCTGCAGATGTGGGGGGGGGGGGACGTGCCAGAGCACACAGAGTGGGCAGATGGGCACCGAGCATTGTGCCTTATTCATTTGCCGGGCATCAGCAGTCTTTGTGCTTCTAGTTATATCATCTGTCATGTGGCTAATTGTTGGCTGTAATCTCTTGGGCCTAACACGGCAGGTCAACACAGAATAAGCGGTCACTGAGTGGAATTAATACTATACACGGTCCATCTGCTCGGGAGAAGGGGGCGCCGATCCCTTTGTTGTCCAACCAACCGATGGATTTTGTCGGAACGTTTTTAAAAACAATGATTTTTTTTTTTTTACAAGCGTGGAATAGAACAGTGAAAGATTATATAAAGCAGAAGCAAGAAAAATAATGCACTAAAAGAACTTTCCTCCCCCCCCGCCACTCCCCGAAACTGATTTCTTGCGACCACCACCGTGACAAGTATAAACAATTCCCTGATCGCTTCGCCTTCACTTAGCGAACAAAAATAAAGAGCTTCATCCCCTTAATCCGCCTGCTCACAATAGGCAAAACAAGTAAGTCGTGTCTTATTCGATCCAGTGACCAGCAAAAGAGAGAGAGAGAGAGACAAAGCGAGTGTCAAACATTTTTAAGGTGATAACAAGCTGTGGATTAAAGGGAAGCCTGTGACATCAGTGAAATCTGTACTTCTAAGCACATTTACTTGGAAGGATTCCCGTTGGATTCCGGAAAGGTGGTTTTTGCGTAACAAGGTTCCAATGGGTATAAGGTACGGTATCCCCATTGGAACCTTGTTACGTAAAAACAACTTTTTTGGAGTATGTTTATATTGGATGGATATTCTAGCGCAGTGATGGTTAACCTTTTCGGGCCCAGAGAGCACACACATGCGAATGCACGCACGCGTGCCCAAGCCCCCAAAATTCAATGCATGCACCCCACCCCTACGCATGCACACGCATCCCCGCACATGCGCCCCCACGCCCCGTTTTGGCTTCCAGCTTGGTGCAGGAGGCTTTCCAGGCCCAAAACGTTTGAAACTTCAAATGAATAGTTTATAAATCAAGGCATTCTGAGTAAAATTTTAGTTGGTTATTTCCATGCAGCAGGTAATGTCCATATGGTAATGCCAGTTAAACATCTGTCAGATTTGCCCAAACTCACTCGCTTCATACAGGTTCGAACCTGCAAAACCTGTTGGTATTAAATTATAGAAAGAAAGAAAAAATAGTTAAGTGGCTAAGAGCAATAAAACATCTGCCTCCCAACATTATCTCATAAAATCACCTGCAGTCGGAGTTCCATATATATATATATATGAGGTGCCAAAGTGCCATCTGGTCTGGATCGGTCTTTGAAGGGCCTTGCAGAAATTGGGATAAAATGTTGGCAAAGCTACTTCTTTCTTTGAAAAGTCAGGGTGGGGTGAACGGCAAGTAGTCCTCGACTTACAACCACAATGGAACCCCCAAATTTCTGCTGCTAGGCAAAACAATTGTTAAGTGAGTTCAAGTGAGGGAGTGAGGTTTGCGGAGAGGCAGCGGAAGACTGCGGTCCTTGGTAATGTCTGAGTTCGGTTGTTTTCTTACAGGCATTTCATGCGGGTCTGGATGGGGAGGAACAGGCTCAGACTCAACCCCTCCAAGACCGAGTGGCTGTGGCTTCCGGCGCCCCGATATAGTCAGCAGGTGCCATCGCTGACTATTGGGGGTGAATCTTTGCCCCCCACGGAGAGGGCTCGCAATCTGGGTGTCCTCCTGGACGCACGGCTGTCTTTAGAAGAGCATATGACGGCCATGGCCAGGGGGGCCTTTTATCAGGTTCGCCTGATTCGCCAGTTGCAGCCCTTTCTGGATCGGGACGCCTTGCGCACGCTCACTCACGCCCTTGTCACCTCCCGGTTGGACTACTGCAATGCTCTCTACATGGGGCTCCCCTTGAAGAGCACTCGGAGGCTCCAACTGGTCCAGAATGCGGCCGTGCGGGTGGTTATGGGTGCAACCTGTTGTGCCCATGTAACACCCCTCCTGTGCGAGCTGCACTGGCTCCCAGTGATCTTCCGGGTGCGATTCAAGGTGTTGGTTACCACCTTTAAAGCGCTCCATGGCATAGGACCCGGGTACCTTCGAGACCGTCTTCTGCCACCAATAGCCTCCCACCGACCAGTTCGCTCCCACAGAGAGGGTCTCCTCAGGGTGCCATCGGCCAAGTTATGTCGGCTGGCGACACCCAGGGGGAGGGCCTTCTCTGTGGGAGCCCCAGTCCTGTGGAACGAACTGCCCCCGGAAATTCGTAAGATCTCCGACCTCCGGGTGTTTCGCTGCGCATTGAAGACCCTGTTGTTCCGCCAGGCCGGACTATCAACACAATAGTTTTAAATTGGGTATTTAAATTTTTTGGGGTTTTAAATCTGAGCCAATTTATTTAATTATTTTAAATTTTACATTGTTGTTTTGTCTGTGTTTTTAAATAGGCTGTACACCGCCCCGAGTCCTTCGGGAGAAGGGCGGTATAGAAATAAAATTATTATTATTATTATTATTACCAGACTAGGTACCGTCATCAGTGGTGCTAGAAGGGAGTGGGGTTTGCACTCTTTATATACAAGTAGTCCTCAACTTACGATCACAATTGAGCCAACGTTTATGTTGCTAAGTGAGAAAGTTGTTCAGTGGGTTTTGCCCCATTCTGTGACCTTTTTTGCCACAGTCGTTAAGTGAATCACGAGTTGTTAAGTTAGTAACACAGTTATTCAGTGAATCTGGCCTCCCCATTGACTTTGCTGGAAAGAAAGTTGCCAATGTGTGATCCTGAGATAACTCCAATCGTCATAAATATGATAGGCAAGCATCCTGAATTTTGATCACAAGACGATACTGCAACGGTCGTTAAGTGTGAACAACGGTTGCAAGTCACTTTTTCCAGTGCCATTGTAACTTTGAACGATCATCAAATGTTTTGTTGTAAATCAAGAACTCTCTGTAGTGTTTGGAAGCGACGGTTCCTTGTGAGAATTTTTTCTGAATATGGGTAGTCCTCGACCTACAACAGTTCATTTAGTGACTGCTCAGTTACAACGGCACTGAAAAAAGTGACCATTTTTCGCACTTAACGACCGTTGCAGCATCCTCGTGGGCACGTGATCAAAATTCCGACACCTGGCCTCTGACTCATATTTATGACGGTCGCAGTGTCCCAGGGTTATGTGATCCCCTTTTGCGACCTTCTGACAAGCTAAGGCGATGGGGAAGCCCGATTCATTTAACAACCATGTTCCTAACTTAACTGCAGTGATTCACTTAACGACGGTGGCAAGAAAGGCCGCAAAAATGGGGCAAGCCTCACAACAAATGTGTCACTCAGCAACATAAATTTTGGGCTCGATTGGTCATAACTCGAGGCAAGAGGCTGACTCTGTAAACTGCTTAGAAAGGGCTGTAAAGGGCTATATCAGTGCTATTGCTTATTACTTGTACAGTATTTCCTCTTGTGGTCTGAAAGATCAAGCAATCTTGAAGCGCTCTTCCGCATCCTCATAACGAAAGAAAAAGCAGTAATATTATTTCTTCAATTATTGAATGCAGCCACCATAGAATTTTTATAACTTGGGCCCTGCCTTTCCTCTCCGTGTTTGTTTACCAGCCGAGATTAAGGAGGAAATAGGATGAGAAAAAACTCCTTTATGTGGGATTAAGCCCTTCGATCCTTCAGGGTTGTAGTTCACACCCATTTTCCAACATGTTTTCTTTGTTGAGGAGGAAGCCCAGCCAAATTTTGATAGGACCTTCAATTACCATAGTAATAGTCATGGTGACAGACGTGTTTATGCAAATAACCAGCGTTTCTCACAATCCTTTATGGCAAAAATAATATTAAAAAAAAAAACCAATCTGGATACAGGTAGTCCTCGATTTACGACTACAATTGAGCCCAACATTTTGTAGTTAAGTAAGACACTGGTTAAGTGATTTTTTTGCCCCATTTTACCACCTTCCTTGCCACAGTCGCTAAGTGGAATCACTGCAGTTGATAAGTCAGTAACCTGGTTGTGAAGCGAATCTGGCTTCCCCATTTGACTTTGCTTGACCCACGTGACCTTGGGGACACAGCAACGGTCGTAAGTACGAACCACTTGCCAAGCATTTGAATTTTGATCGCAGGATCATAGCGGCTGCTTCAAAAGGTCGTAACTGTGGAAAATGGTCATAACTCCCTTTTTTTCAGGGCCGTTATAATGTTGAATGGTCACTAAGCAAACTGTCGGAGGATTACCTGTAGTTTTTTTTTTGTGTTAGCAGCATTTAGTTATCTATGCCTCATTCTGTTTGGAAGATTAGTGATATTATTTTGTAAGCCTCCCAGGCTCATATAGAGTAGAATGGCAAAGTTACATCAAAGTTTGAGGAAGGGGAAAAGTCAGTTCTGTCCTTAAACCAGTGTGATGACTTCTCAATGCTAGAAAAAGGGACGTGTGAACAATATACACAAGATTTGAGTATATACAAATCTTGTATATATTCAGCAGCAGGCTGTGGCTTCAAAAAAAAGCAGAAATAGGGTTTTAGAAGGCTCCCAGGAAGTAATAGCTTTATTTAATTATTCTCCTTTGGTCCGAAGCTGTCTGGAATCTGGTATCCAGCTCTGAGCATCACACACGAGTTGCTAAGATTCTAAGGCAGTCTCAACCTTGGCAACTTGAAGATGTGTGGACTTCAACTCCCAGAATTCAATTCCCCAGACAGACAGAATTAATTGAATTCTGGGAGTTGAAGTCCACACATCTTCAAGTTGCCAAGGTTGAGAAATACAGTAGTCCTCAACTTATGACAATTCATTCAGTGACCATTCAGAGTTACAACTGCACTGAAAAATGAATTGATGACAGTTTTCCACTGTTATGACCGTTGCAGCACCCCCATGGTCACATGATCAAAATTCAGACACTTGGCAACTGGCATGTATATTTCTGCCGGTTCCAGTGCCCTGGGTGATAGGAGCACCATTTGCAAACTTCTGACGGGCAAAGTCTGTGGGGAAGCCAGATTGACTCACTGCAGTTGTTAAGTTAGTAATGCAGTTGTTAGGTGCACATGCCAATAACTGTGGCAAGAAAATGGGGCAAAATTCACTTAGCAGCATAAATCATGGACTCAATTGTGGTCAGCAGTCAAAGACTACTGATATTCTGGTGTCTTAACAAGCAGTGGGTTCACATTACTACTGCTTCACCCCGTGTGCGCAAAGCACACACACACAACTTCCGCACATGTGCTCGGCATCAAAAACGTGGTTAAATAGGATGGCATTATGCTGCAACCGATTCGTCCAAACCGGCTGAATACCACCTCTGGTCTTAACCTGTGTGAATCCTAAATGAATGGTTTCAATCCGTTCTAACTGATTTGGAGTCACTCCGTCTTGCCCAAGGCAGTAATTATTCCTCCTGCTCTTTTCTCCTTCTGCCAGGCGAGAGGATTCTGGGTTACGCCGAAGAGCCTTGTTACCTGTGGTTCGTCATGGAGTACTGCGAAGGGGGAGACTTGAACCAGTATATTCTTTCCCGCAGGCCCGACCCGGCCACCAACAAGAGTTTCATGCTCCAGCTGACCAGCGCCATTGCGTTCCTGCACAAAAACCACATCGTGCACAGAGACCTGAAGCCGGACAATATCCTGATCACCGAGCAGTCGGGAGCTCCGGTTCTCAAAGTCGCAGACTTTGGGCTGAGCAAAGTGTGCGCGGGATTGACCGCCCGAGGCAAGGACGGCGACGACGACGACAAAAATGTGAATGTGAACAAGTACTGGTTGTCCTCAGCTTGCGGTTCGGATTTCTACATGGCTCCCGAAGTGTGGGAGGGGCACTACACGGCCAAAGCGGACATCTTTGCGCTGGGCATCATTATCTGGGCCATGATCGAGCGGATAACCTTCATCGATGCCGAGACCAAGAAGGAACTCTTGGGGACTTACGTCAAGCAGGGGACCGAGATCGTACCTGTCGGGGAAGCTCTACTAGAAAACCCAAAGATGGAGTTGCACATTCCTCAGAAACGCAGGACTTCCATGTCGGAAGGAATCAAACAGCTCCTGAAAGACATGTTGGCTGCTAACCCACAAGATCGACCCGATGCCTTTGAGCTTGAATCCAGAATGGACCAGGTTACTTGTGCTGCTTAAACTCAGGTCAAAGTGTTGGTGGGCTCTGAAAACAGGGTAAGGGGCCTTTCTTCTGTTTCTCTGCCTATTAAAATGATCCTGCCATGAATCCAAGGGCTTGAGGCACTTGGGTGGAATTCTACCGGTTCGGGCCGGTTCGGCCTAACCAGTAGTAAAAAAAATGCTTTAAAAAGTTTTTAAAAAACTTGCGATGATCAGCTGTGACAATGAACTGTGCCCCCGCGATCGTCAGAACAGTTTTTTTTACTTTTTTAAAGTTTTTTTTTTATATATAATTTGATTTATATGCCGCCCTTCTCCGGAGACTCAGGGCAGCTTACAATGCGTTAAGCAATAGCCTTCATCCTTTTTGTATATTTTTACAAAGTCAGTTTATTGCCCCCACAAACTGGGTCCTCAATTTACCTACCTTAGAAAGGATGGAAGGCTGAGTCAACCTTGAGCCTTGGCGAGATTCGAACCTGCAGTAATTGCAGGCAGCTGGTCTTAATAACCAGCTTAATAACAGGGTGCCTTAGACCACTGTACTACCAAGGCTCTTACTTACTTACTTACTACCAGTTCGGGTGAATAGGTAGTAAAAAATGCTTTAAAATGTTTTTTAAAAGTTCCGACAATCAGCTGTGCCGCGTCATTGTCAGAACTTTTTTTTTTTTACTTTTTTTAAAGCATTTTTTACTACCTATTCGCTGGAACCTGTAGTAAAAAAAATGCTTTAAAAAGTTTTTTTAAAAAAAGTTCCGACGATCGCTGATTGTCACAGCTGTTCATCGGAAGTTTTTTTTAAAAAAAATTAGTTAAAAATGTTTTTAAAGGTTGACCACGCCCATCCAGTCACATGACCCCACCGCCACGCCCACAGAACCGGTAGGGAAAATTTTTGAATTTCACCACTGGCTTGAGGCTATTTATACTCTTTCTGGTAGCAACAGGTTAGGGAATGCTGGAAAGGAGATAGCAATAGCATTTAGGATTAAACATCTAGTTAATCTCCTGGCTCCAGAGGATTATAAATGCTTCCTTGGGTGAGGGTGACTTTCCCGCCGCCTTGAAAGAGGCGGTGGTGAGTCCTCTCCTCAAGAAGCCTTCCCTGGACCCGCCAATGTTGGTAAACTATCATCTGGTCTCCAACCTTCACTTTGTGGCGAAGGTTGTTGAGAGAGTGGTTGTGCAACAGCTCCCCCAGCACCTGGATGAAACGTATCTGGATCCGTTCCAGTCGGGTTTCAGGCCCGGGTACAGCACGGAAACGGCATTGGTCACGTTGGTAGATGATCTCTGGAGGGCTCAGGACAGGGGATGCTCCTCTGTCCTGGTCCTGTTAGATCTCTCAGCGGCTTTTGATACCATCGACCATGGTATCATGCTGCACCAGTTGGAAGAGTTAGCGGTGGGAAGCACTGTGTTGCAGTGGTTCTCCTCCTTTCTCTCTGACGGGTCGCAGTCTGTGTTGACAGGGGGGCAGAGGTCGAGCCCGAGGCCCCTCATATGCGGGGTGCCGCAAGGGTCGGTTCTCTCGCCCCTCCTGTTCAACATTTATGTGAAGCCGCTGGGTGAGATCATCCGTGGTTTCGGGGTGAAGTACCACCAGTACGCTGACGACACCCAGCTGTACATCTCCACCCCAGACCACCCCAACGATGCCCTTGATGTGGGGTCTCGCAGCCTGGAGGCCGTGCGGGTCTGGATGGGAAGGAATAGGCTCAGGCTCAACCCATCCAAGACCGAGTGGCTGTGGTTTCCGACATCCCGATACAGTCAGTTGGTGCCATCACTGACTATTGGGGGCGAATCATTGGCCCCCACAGAGAGGGCGCGCAACTTGGGCATCCTCCTAGATTCACAGCTGTCTTTAGAAGAGCACTTGACGGCCATGACCGGGAGGATTTTTCATCAGGTTCGCCTGATCCGCCACTTGTGTCCCTTTCTAGATCGGGACTCCCTACACACGGTCACTCATGCCCTCGTCACCTCTCGTCTGGACTATTGTAACGCTCTCTACATGGGGCTCTCCTTGAGGTGCACTCGGAGGCTCCAACTGGCGCAGAGTGCAGCCGCGCGGGTGGTTATGGGAGCGACATGGCGCTCCCATGTAACACCTCTCCTGCGCGAGCTGCACAGGCTCCCGGTGGTCTTCTGGGTGCGCTTCAAGGTTTTGGTTATCACCTTTAAAGCGCTCCATGGCTCAAGACCTGGGTACTAGCCTCCCACTGGCCTGTACGCTCTCACAGAGAGGGACTCCTCCGGGTGACGTCGGCCAAACAATGTTGGCTGGCGGCCCCCAGGGGGAGAGCCTTCTCTGTAGGGGCACCAACTATCTGGAACAAGCTCCCCCTGGAGATACGGAGGATCCCGGATCTGCGCACCTTCCGCCGCGCTCTTAAGACCTTTTTATTCCACCAGGCGGGCCTGGCCTAATTTTCTCCCTCTTTTATAAAAGATTTTTAATTTTTTAGTATTTTATATATTCAAATTTTAAAATAGGTTTTAAATTGATTGGGGTTTTAATTTGTCTGGGCCAAAACTATTTAATTTGATTTTAATTCCACTTTTAAATTTTGTATGTATGTATTTTATTGTTTGGCTGTGCACCGCCCTGAGTCCTTCGGGAATAGGGCGGTATAGAAATCAAATCAAATCAAATAAATAAAATAAATAAAATAAACATCCTTCCCCTTCCTATAACATTTTTAGAGTAGGGGGTCCCAACGTCTGGGGTGTGAACCGGCACACCAGAAACCAGGTCACACAAATGAGCAAAACCCAATCTGTGCACAAACCTGAAGCCAGGTAGCACCTGAAGCCCATTGGTCCACGGAAAAAACCCTCTCCGGCCCCTGGTGCCCAAAAAGTTGGGGGCCACTGCTTTAGAGCACTCTGTGGGCAGTTTACAATGTAGAGGATTCAGGGTAGATAAAAATCTTACGATTCTTTTTTTTTTTTAAATCGGATTTTAAAAAAATTTAAATCAGATTTTTTTTTTTAATTTTGATCAAATTTATTTTAATAAAATGCTTTTGGAGTAAAAAGCTATCCAAAGGTAGTTTTCTATTTAAGATACATGAATAATTCAGTTTATTCAGCATGAAACGGAGCTTAGTTATGTAGCAGGAGGCTGCATATTCTGCAATATTGGGACTGTCGGTGAGTCAACAGCGAGTCAGAGGAGGAGCCGCTGCGGGACAGAGATGACAGTTGCTCTTTAAAAATGATGATTTAACTCGAGTTGATTTAAATCAAGCCTTTTTACTAGTGATTGAAATCGTGATTTAAATCGACTTGATTTAAATCAAATCCACTCAGAGAGCATTATTTGCATCTTGCCCCCAACAATCTGGGTCCTCCTCTCTTACCAACCTCAGAAGGATTGAAGGCTGAGCCAACCTGCAGCTGGTGAGGATTGAACTGCTGGCAGTGGGCAGAATCAGCCTGCAATACTGCACTTTAACCACTGCGCCACCAAGGGTCTTTGTATGGGGTTACAGGCAGTCTTCAACTGGCTGGGGAATTCTGGGAGTTGAAGTCCACAGGTCTTAAAGTTGCCACGGTTGGACACCCCTGCCGTAAAAGAAGGCATCACCACAAAAAGACTGACTTATTTATTGTTTGGAAAGCAAGTTAGGCCCTTTCCTGCTACCTCTATGAATTTAAAGTCTCGGCCCAGGTAAAGAACTTGCTGGAACTTTCCCTCTCTTTTTAAATGCAGGGTGGGCTTCCTCTTAACCTGCATGTGGAAAGGAGACATTCCTCGACTTAACGACCAGAATGTTTGTTGTTAAGCAAGGCGGTTGTTAAATGAGTCAGGCTCAATTTTACCTTTTTGGCCACCGTTATTAAGTGAATGTCACTTTTCTCAGTGCCATTGCAACTTCGGTCACTAAACAAATGGCTATAGAACGAGGACTGCCTGTAGTTTCTCCAGACAGGTGTTGCACAACCTTAGCAAATTTAAGACCCTAGCTGGGAAAGATTCTGGGAGTTGTAAATTTTTTAAAAAAATTTAAATCGGATTTTTTTTTATTTTTATCAAATTTATTTTAATAAAATGCTTTTATTCCTTGCTCAGCAAGGACCTTGCTGAGGTTGAGAGAGCGTGGCCGGCCTGCTAGAGCCATGAAGCTAGCTGTGGTTGCCCTCACCCGCTGCTCACAAGTCAAATTCGGCAGGAGGGAGTCTGTTTTTTCCTTTGGGCTCCAAGCAGGGTGGATTTGATTTAAATCGAGTTGATTTAAATCACAATTTAAATCATGATTTAAATCACTAGTAAAAAGGCTTGATTTAAATCAACTCCATTTAAATCATAATTTTTAAAGAGCAACTGTCATCTCTGCTACTCCTTTGACCCACTGTTGACTCACCGATAGTCCCCGTGTTGCAGAATATACAGCCTCCTGCTACATAACTAAGCTCCATTTCCTGCTGAATAAACTAAATTACTTATGTCTCTTAAATAGTTTAAATAGTTAGGCCTGGCCTAACTTTCCCTTTATATTGCTTTTGATTTTGTTTTAAACTGGGATGTCTTGAATTATCTAGGACCAGAGTGTTTAGTATATTTTAATTGGTTTTTTTTAACGTTTGTATTACATGTATTTTTATCTTTCGCTGTTTACCGCCCTGAGTCCCTCAGGAATAGGGCGGTATATAAATTAATTAAATAAATAAATAAATAAATAAATAAATAATAAATAAATAAATAGAAAACTATTTTACGATAGATTTTTACCCCAAAAGTTTTTTATTAAAATAAATTCAATTAAAAAAAACTGATTTAAATCAAAAAATCTGATTTAAATCAAAAAAATCTGATTTTTTAAAAAAAAATTTTAAAAAAATCATTGATTTTTATCCACCCTGGCTCCAAGCGAGGCCGGAGAACAATCGGCAGAAATGCAGAGGCCCGTCTCTCTAGAGACATTCCAGACATAGCAAGATGCTTTCCAAACATCACCGTGTCACGAACAATAGTTCGGGCTTTTGCAGGCTCCGAAGTAGCACAACAGATACTCCCTGGAGCTCCCGCACTCTCTCTCGTCACCCTGCCGTATTTGTGGATCACCGCAGAAGCCAGCCGGGGAACCTCTTAACCACGGCCTGCAATTTTAAATAATTGCCTAGCTGCTGTCATGCAAAACCCCCTGTGTTCTGCTCACTGAATTGAGCCTGGGTGGCTAAGGGGAATTCTTCTGCTTTTGAGAGGCGTCTCCGCTTGCAAATTGGGTGTTAGGAACAAGAGTTTGAGAATTCTTTTTTTTTTTTTCTTTTGTTTCCCCGCCCTGCTGCTTTGAGGGACCGGTGGGTAGCTTTAAAAAGAGCATTTTGCTTTTGACCCCAGATATGAAGAAAAGAGTATGAAAATAGATGCTTTTGTACAGAGCAGTCTGAAGGATTTTATTCACTAAAACGAGGAGGTGGGGTACCAAAGATGTTTTTTTTTTTCAAGAGGCAACTGGACTTTCTGGTCTTTCTTTGAAGACATTTCACTTCTCATCCAAGAAGCTTCTTCATCTCTGAGTTGCAGCTTCTTGGATGAGAAGAAGGATGGATGTCTTTGGATGTCATCTTTGGATGTTATCAAAGAAACACCAGAAAGTCCAGTTGAAAAAAAAGGACTTTGGGACAACCGTGATCTGGATGACTGAGGATTTCCATAGACGAGGAGAGGGGTAGTATATTATTCCCTAGGCTGTCTACCCTTGTGCTGGAACGAAGTGGCCAAATTCAGAAAACATGTCAGTTTTGCTTGGCAGGAATTTGAAAATAGAATCAGTTGAAGGTAGTGGTGAAGGTGCCAGCCTAGAAACCAGGAGACTGAATTCTAGTCTCGCACCAAGCCAGTTGGGTGACTATGGGCCAATCACCTGGCGACAGTGAGTTCTAGTCCCACTTTAGGAATGAAAGGGACTGGGTGACTTTGGGCCAATCACCAGGAGATGGTGAGTTCTAGTCCTGCCCTAAGCATGAAAGCCAGTTGGGTGACTTTGGGCCAGTCATTCTCTCAGCCCTATCTTACCTCACAGAATGGTAGTTGTGGAGAAAATTGGAGGAAGCAATAAAAGAAAAAAGACAGGCTAAAAAATAAATCAGTTAATATTATGAAATGCAAATATGGGTATTTTAAGATGTAGAGGGTTAGGGAACAGATGCCCATCGGGAGAAAGTCCTTGCAGTTTCCTTGAATTGGAAGCCCATTGGGTCGTCTACGACGGGCTCAATGAAACGGTTAAATTGCCTGATTGGTATCCGGTCGCAGCTTTTGTGCAGGTGTGTTACCTGTGACATGACCCCTCCCATTTGGCATTAAAAGGAAAGTCCCGTCCAGTCCTCCTTAGAAAAATGACCTGTAATTAATTCTCCGTCTTGCTTTCCAGCTCATTTTGGGTGAGTCTTTTTGAGCCCTCAAGAACCCATCCCAGAAAATACGTTGATGCATTGATTATACATCAGTTGACAAGGCTGTTTGGATTAAAAAGTTAAGACCCGAAGCCCCTTATCGAATAGTTGCTCTGAAATGAAGCTGGGCTGAAGTGTTTCGCCAGTATTGATCTTGTTTTCAGTTGTTTGTAATTAATTTAACATGGATACCTGCTGTTGCATCAATCATTAAAAATAATAAATCATATTCACCAAGCTTGGTATCCAAATAATGAATATCAAAAGAGTACAGGTAGTCCTCGGCTTAACGACCAGAATTAAGCCCCAAATTACCATGCTAAGCAAAACAGTTAAGTGAGTTTTGCCCCATTTTACGGCCATTCTTGCCGCGGTTGTTAAGGGAATCACTGCAGGTGTTAAGTTAGTAACCCTGTTGTTAAGTGAATGTGGCTTCCCCATTCACTTTGCTCGTCAGAAGGTCGCTAAAGGGACACTGCAACCGTCATAAATATGAGCCAGTTGCCAAGCTTCCAAAGTTTGATCACGTGCCCCTGGGGATGCTGCAATGGTCGTAAGTGTGAAAAACAGTCATAAGTCACTTTCTTTAGTGCCGTCGTAACTTGGAACGGTCATTAAATGAACAGTTGTAAGTTGAGCATTACCTCTACTACTTTTTGCCAGCTGAACCTGTCTCACTTAGGCCTTGGACTTGTGGGGTGAACAGAGGAAGGATGTTTAAACGTATTAAATGCTGCCCTACATTCTTGGAAGAGATGCCCTAAATAGAGAGCCGGCCTGGCCTAGTAATTAAGGCACCATGTTAGAAAGCAAGAAGCCATGGGTTCAAGTCCCACCTTAGCCATTAAAGCCAGTTTGTTTGTTTGTTTGTTTGTTTAATTATTGGTTTGATTTTTTTTTTATTTTGATTTTTTTAATTTGATTTATATGCCGCCCTTCTCCGAAGACTCAGGGCGGCTTACAATGTGCCTTCATCCTTTTGTATATTTATACAAAGTCAGCTTATTGCCCCCACAACTGGGTCCTCATTTCACCTACCTTAGAAAGGATGGAAGGCTGAGTCAACCTTGAGCCTGGTGAGATTTGAACTCGCAGTATTTGCAGGCAGCTGGTGTTAGTTAACAGCACTTTAGTTTGCTGTGCCACCAAGGCTCTTGGGTTGGGTGACTTTGGACCAGTGATTGCCAGCCCAACCCACCTTTGTTGTTGTGGGGAAACCAGGAGGATAACAGATAACAGAGTTGGAAGGGACCTTGGAGGTCTTCTAGTCCAACCCCCTGCTCAGGCAGGAGATCCTATACTATTTCAGACAAATGGTTGTCTAGTCCCTTCTTAAAAACCTCCAGTGATGGAGCACCTACAACTTCTGGTGGCAAGTCGTTCCACTGATTGATTGTTCTAACAGTCAGGAACTTTCTCCTTGGTTCTAAGTTGCTTCTCTCCTTGATGAGTTTCCACCCATTGCTTCTTGTTCTACCCTCAGGCACTTCGGAGAATAGCTTGACTCCCTCTTCTTTGGGGCAGCCCCTCAGATATTGGAAGAGTGCTATCGTGTCCCCCCTAGTCCTTCTTTTCATGAAACTAGACCTACCCAAAAACTATTCTTCACGTTTTAGCCTAAATCCCCGTATCCTCTTTGTTGCTCTTCTCTGCCTTCTTTCCAGCATCTCAACATCTTTTTTACCTTGTGACGACCAAATATCGCGGCTGTAATATCCCAAGTGGGGGGGGTCTTACCAAGGCATTATAAAGTGAGGAAGATCCGTTGGATACGTTTTGCCGCTTTGAGCGATTTGTAAAAAAATAATAAAGGTACCAATAAATACAATCAAAATAAAACATTTGCCACGTGACGGAAGAAGCCTCGTCTGACTTCTCCGTAATCTGAAGACAAGCGATATTTCCATTCTTGTTTGTTTTTTTTGTTTTTTTAAAAAACCCACATGCTTTGGATTAATCCCAGGACAACGAGTGAAGCTTTGCATCCCTCAGGACATGACTGTACCTTTTTAAAAGAGTACCTGTCCAGACCTTTTTGATCCTTTTCATAGACATTTGCTTCTCAGGCACAGAGATGATTAGGGGTTATGTAAGGAGCCTTCCATCCCCCAGACTTGTTTATGAGGGCATCAAAAGCTCCAGAGGAATGGCTTTCCTTCCTCTCGGGTCCTTTTGGAGCGTTTGATGTTGTCTTCAATTTCTGTTTATTTTAATTTATTTTTTTTTGAGCCCGTCCTCCCCACCCAAAACTTTTCAAATCATCTGCGTCTGCCAGTTGCGATTATTCCTGCGCCCATAACATTACGATGCAGAGTTGCATAACCAGTCTGTGCCCTCTGGGGAGAAAAAAAAAATCCTTCAAAATTCAGGATGCTTACACGCGAATCCAGTAAACACAGAAGGCCGGGACAGAACTGCCCCTTTGGATGTTTGTTTGGCCTGGAAGGGGCTAACCGTCTGTCCTTATCCCCCCCCACTCTCTTGGATATGAGCTGAGTCAGGAATGGGTCTTCTCCGAAAAAAACAGCGAAAGAGGGCTGCTCCTTATGTAACCGAAAAGGAGGAGTGGGGGGACGACACACACTGGCTGACCCCTTGCGTGCTTCCGAGCAAGAGGAATTGCCTTGTTTACACAGACTTAGTTGCTGGTCGGTCAAACGCGGCATTTTCTTCCTTTTGAACTTGTGGGAAGCCAGTTTCTTACCGTGACAGCATCTCTTGAAAAACTGGGCTTGTAGCCAGATCGCTGTGTCTGGCTACGGTCTGGTTTGCCCTCTGTAATCCTCAATGTTAAGTGGAGGTAGTCCTCCACTTACGACTGCAATTGAGCTCCCAAGTTTCTGTTGCTGAGCCAGACAGTTGGTTTGAGCAGTGGGTTCGGCTATAAGATCTCCGAGGGTCCTTCCAACTCTTGTTTATTCTGCTGTGTTAAATATTTGACTTGAGCAATAAAAATTGGGCCCGCCGTGTATATATGGCCCTGCACGTTGGAAGGATTTTGCCAGATCAGATCTTTCAGAACTGTCTAGCAAGGGTCCTTCCCACCCTTTTATTCCATATATAAAGTGGTTAATACCACTTTATAAGGCCTTGGTAAGGCCACACTTGGAATCCTGCATTCAGTTTTGGTCACCATGATATAAAAAAGATGTGGAGACTCTAGAAAGAGTGCAGAGAAGAGCAACAAAGACGATTAGGAGACTGGAAGCTAAAACATATGAAGAACGGTTGCAGGAATTGGGTATGTCTAGTTTAATGAAGAGAAGGACTAGGGGAGACATGATAGCAGTCTTCCAATATCTCAGGGGCTGCCACAAAGAAGAGGGAGTCAAGCTATTCTCCAAAGCACCTGAAGGCAGGACAAGAAGCAACAGGTGGAAACTATTGGTTTGATTTATTGTTTATTGGTTCAATTTATATGCCGCCCTTCTCCGGAGACTCAGGGCGGCTTACAATGCATTAAGCAATAGCCTTCATACTTTTGTATATACCTGCTCAGTAGGGCTTTTGGCCCCTCCTAAGCGGTGTTCTATTTTATACAAAGTCAGCTTATTGCCCCCACAAACCGGGTCCTCATTTTACCTACCTCGAAAGGATGGAAGGCTGAGTCAACCTTGAGCCTGGTGAGATTTGAACTTGCAGTAATTGCAGGCAGCTGTTGTTACTTAACAGTGCTTTAGTCTGTTGCGCCACCAACTAACCAAAAAGAGAAGCAACTTAGAACTGAGGAGAAATTTCCTGACAGTGAGAACAATTAATCCGTGGAACAACTTGCCTGCAGAAGTTGTGAATGCTCCAACACTGGAAGTTTTTAAGAAGATGTTGGATAACCATTTGCCTGAAGTGGTATAGGGTTTCCTGCCTAAGCAGGGGGTTGGACTAGAAGACCTCCAAGGTCCCTTCCAACTCTGTTATTCTATTCTATTCTATTCTATTCTATTCTATTCTATTCTATTCTATTCTATTCTATTCTATTCTATTCTATTCTATTCTATTCTATTTCCTATGCTGTCTTTCCACTATAAGCCTTTAAATGTCTGTGTATGTCTAGTTTAATGAAAAGAAGAACTAGGGGAGACGTGATAGCAGTCTTCCAATATCTCAGGGGTTGCCTCCAAAGAAGCGGGAGTCAAGCTGTTCTCCAAAGCAACTGAAGGCAGGACAAGAAGCAAAGGGTGGAAACTTATCAAGGAGAGGAGCAACCTAGAACCAAGGAGAAATTTCCTGACAGTCAGAACAATTATTCAGTGGAACAACTTGCCTCCAGAAGTTGTGAATGCTCCAACACTGGAAATTTTTAAGAAGATGTTGGATAACCATTTGTCTGAAGTGGCATAGGCTTTCCTGCCTAAGCAGAGGGTTGGACTAGAAGACCTCCAAGGTCCCTTTCAACCCTGTTCTGTACAAGTGCCAAACATGGACACTTATGACAAAACATAAATGAAACTGAATAAACGAGATGGTTGAGAAAAGCTGCTGGAGTGACCAAAAGAGATAAAATCAGAAATGAGACCATCAAAGAAAGAATTAGCCTAGAAGAACCAATCTTAAACTGCAGGAAGGGGGTTGGACTAGAAGACCTCCAAAGTCCCTTCCAATTCTGTCATTCTGTTGTGTTAAAGATTTGATTCGGGCAGTAAAAAAATTGGAGATGCCGTGTATTTATGGTCCTGCACACCGGAAGGATTTTGCCAGATCAGATCTTCCAGAACTGTCTAGCAGCAGAACAGTTTTCCTTGCCTCCTGGTTGTTGTTGTTGTTGTTGTTATTATTATTATTATTATTATTATTATTATTGATCTCTCTGCCTTAGCTGATCCTGTAAAACAGCTGGTCCTGCTTTGCTTGACGTGATGCCAGTTACAGCAGCCTCAGCAGAATTCTCTTCTCCCGAGGGGCCAATTTCGACACTCCGTAGCTCCGATTTCAGAAACACCCTTTTGCCAAAGCCAGCAAGGAAAATTAGAGCACGAGTAAAAGCCATGTCTAATTATGGCATACTTTTAGCCATTGTTTTCTTCTGAAGGCTAATTGGGCCTTTCCACTGGGGGACGGTGGAGGAGGAGGAGGAGGATTTAGTCCCAAGAAACTTGGTGACTGAGTTTGGATGCTAGGAGCTAAAAGGCCAGGCAAGGTTTCCCTTGTGACCCAGGTAAATTAGGAGGCAAACTTTGTGAATTACTGATGATGTCACTGACTTTGATGCGTGTTTATCTTCCTGGCCTGGCTCTCAAGTTAGTCCTCAAATGTGAGGGGCTTTACAATAGTTGAGTAACAATATTGGGGGAGTCCTTGGTGCTCCCTGAGATTGGTGGTGATCTTGCAAACTTTAATGACCCAACTAGGTAACATCACCAACAATGCAAACCCCACTGCCTTGTAGCACTGATGATGTTACCTAGTTGGGTCATGAAACGTCTGCCAGAAAACGACTAATCTCGGAGAGTACCAAGGACCCACACACACACAGAGTTCTCCTCCTCCTCCTCCTCCTCCTCCTCCTCCTTCTTCCTGCAAGCCCCATTCCCTTTGAGCACTGATGATGTTACCTAGTCGGGTAATAAAATGTCAGCAAGGAAATGACCAAGCTCAGAGAGCACCAAGGGCCCCACAGTCTTCCCCTTCCTCTCCGCAAACCCCACTCCCTTCTAGCACTGATGGTGTTACTTAGTTGGCTCGTGAAACGTCTGCAAGAAAACCACCAGGCTCAGGGAGGCCCCAGGGCAGGGGTAAAATGCTCCTGGTTCAGACCAGATCACCCGATCCGGTAGCGATGGCGGCGGGTGGTTCGGAGAACCGGTAAAAAAAATCCCTGCCCGCCCCCATGCCCAGCTGAGCTGCACAATCATCAGAGGTCTTTTTTTTTACTTTTAAAAGCATTTTTTCTACAACCTCTTTGGCCGAAAAAATGCTTTTAAAAGTTAAAAAAGCCTCTGTTGTAGTCATGCGGCTCAGCTGGTTTGGTCAAAGGCTTTTAAAAGAAAAAAACCCTTTTTTTTTTCTTTTAAATGCCTCTGACGATCCCAGCTGAGTTGCCTGATCGGCAGAGGCTTTTTAAAAAACTCAGCTGGGATCATCAAAGCCTTTTGAAAGCATTTTTTACAACCTCTTCGCCGAAGAGGCTGTAGAAAAAATGGTTTTAAAAGTTTTTTTTAAAAAATTGGCCACGCCCACCCAGTCACATTACCTCCCCCCAAGCCACGCCCACAGAACCGGTAGTAACAAATTTTAGATTTCATCACTGCCCCAGGAACCCCATATCAAGGAATTTCAGAAAGTTTGCTTCTCCAGTGGCATTTAAGAACCAGTCACGTTCTTCAGACCCTTCACTCTACAGTTTCTCCGTTATCAGTTGTTAACCGATTTCAGCATAATAATTATATTAAGTAAATTAATATCAGGGCTCTGATAATAGACATTTCACCAGCGCTTTTCTTTTTTCTTTCTTTCTTTTCTTGCAGGATTTTTTACTGGGACCTGGAGAGTCTCCCTGACGTACATGCAAACTTTACGAAGCGACTAACATAGACACCAAGTTCTCTGGTATATCGTGAAACTTTTGAGACTCATCTGGAGGCCCCGGGAGATTCAAGGAGGGCAGGAGCTGCTGCAACCGACTTCATTATAAGACTATTAAATCCTCTTTTATTTTTTTTTACATTTCCCCCTTCCTTTTTTCCCCCCTCTCTCCCGGCTCATCTTTTGCTTATTCCCTTCATCTGCGCAGTACATTTGGAATTCCTCTTTCACTTAAACAAAATACTGAAGAAGAAAAACCCCAGCAAATAATTTTCTGTTGCTGCTACTGTTTTAAGTACCAGAATTCTGGGACAAAATTGTACATAAGGTTTTGTTTTGTTTTGTTTTTTCCCCCCCTCTCTGAATGTCGTTGAGCAGGGTGATATTTAGTTGAGAGTATGAAGATCTGTGACAAAAAAATTATTTTTATTTTTTTGGTTTCTGGTTGCTGCTGCCTGGCCCCTAAAGCTAGAAACACAGCGGAACACACATTTTTCCTGCTCCCCTTTTTTTCAAAATGACCTACATCGGGGGACCTAAAGACATGAGATTTCGGATAGGGATATTTAAGGTAGACACACAAACCTTTCAAAGTGGCTGCTGGGTTAGAAACCCAGATCTAAGCATCCCAGGAGCCTGTGTTTCTGTATGCCAAACTTTACAGAAAGGTGTGTGGGGTTTAGAAGTGATAGAAAACATCCGTAGAAACGGTCTTTATGTAGAAAAAGTTATCCTAAGTCTGTATCTAGGGGTTTGTAGCTTACTTAGTTAGTCCTTGGCTGGCTAAATTCAGCCAGCCTGAAATCAAGTGGCTATCTTAACATCGCCTTTTACCTATTTTAGCCGTCAGTCTTCTTGAAATTTCTTCCCTTCCACAGAAGTACAGGCCCTTTCTTACTTCTTGAAGGCTTCTTCAAAGTTAAGGGTAACTTTTCAAAGTTAAGAGTATCCCCTTGCAGCCGTCGCGTGTCTACGTTTACGCACCCACAAAAGAATTATTCCCAATTTTAAACGCTGCCCTAAGTAGCACTCCCCTAAGATGATCATTCCACGGTTCTCAAAAGTCTGAAAGCCAGTTGCTTCTCTTCGGTGACAGGGACGCTAAGCCGACCGCCTGCTTTGAACTGACTATCCTCCTTTCAATCAGCTGTAGGTTGGTCTTGGGGGTTACCGCTCTTCGTTCAGTGGCAGGGAAGGCACAGTTGGATTGGCGTCATAAAACCGAATCGGTGCTTTGCCTTTCGCCCCCCTCTGGTCTAAGACGAACCGGGTCATTTGAAATGGTTCCTGAGGTCGTCCGTCAGTTTCTCGAGGATTGAGTGCTGCAGAATATTTACTCTCCAAAATATCGGCGTTCCTTAGTTATGTGCAGCCAGTTTTAGACCATAAATTTCAGTCTTATTGTAGATGTAATGTGGCTTGCAAGGGTTTTCATTCTACACAGCCCTGATTGACAAGACAGAGCTCAAAAGAGATCCTTTTGAGATCCAAGGTGAACTAATCTAAACTAAAACAATTTCCCAAGAGCCATTTTTTTGGGGGGTAGAGTTGGATCAAAAATTTAGGGTGTTGACAAGCCCTGTTTTGAACCCATTGCCCCGAATTAACATTTTGAGAACTCCCCCTTTTCCTACAGAGGTCCATTCATCCACGCATCCTACCTATCCTAGGGCACAAGCCATGTCGCATTGCGTGTCAAATGTCCCACCAGCTTCCGTGCTGTTCCAGCCAAGGGGTCCTCACGTTTTACTTCTGCACTTTTGAGGGATGTTTGGGTGGGTGTGAGCGTGTGTGTGTGGAGGAAGCCTCGTGGGCAAGATGCCATCGTGCGATTTCCCGTTGGTGAGGTTAACGCTTTTGTGGTGATAGCTTAGATCTTTGGCGGACTTCAACTCCAGGCTGGGGAATTCTGGGAATTGAAGTCCGCAGGTCTTAAAAGCTGCGGACACTCCTGGCTTAGACCTTATTCAAGTGCCTTATTCAAGGATTTTGAAAGCCTCTTGCAAGAAATGCGTTAAAGCTAAGGAAAGAGCTCTTTGGGTTGTTGAATTGTGCTTCAGCCCCGGTCCTCCACTTTACAATCTCTTTGTCCGTGTCGGTCTTCTTCTCGGTTGCCCACAAAAGCTCTTTAGAAATGATCGACGCTTCTTGGGTTGGCTGCATCAGGTGCCAACAAGACGTTTCTGGAGGCCAGCAGCAGCATCTCAGGAGGGTCTCCTCCTAAGGTCTTTTGCCCTCGTTCCTAAGAACGGGAGCCTCTCCCTGCTTCCGGGTGTGATCTTCCTTTGACTTAATGGATGTGGCTGTGTTGTGTTACAAGCAACAGACCTTTGGCCCCAGGATCCTGGTGTCTCCCGGATTTCAGACACGACGACTGGGGTTCCTGCAGAAGTATCTCCCCCATCTTCACTCAAAAGTCATCCCGTCCCCCCACCCCCTCAGTCGCTGGTTATATGAATGTTGAATGGAGATTGCTAATTTATTATTGAGAGCGATTAGATCTCACCGGCGTGTAAAAAAAAAAAAAGTTATTTGGGGATCGATTGGCGGGTTTTTTTTTTTCCCGAGTTTATTTTAAACTGTTTACATCTCAGTTTGCTGTTTACAGTGTGGGCTTTGCGCTTTGATCCTGGCCCATTCACAGAACCTTCCTTTCCCTCCCCCCCCCCCCCCATCACCTTTTCCCAACGACTCGATCTCTACTTTTCATTGGAAGGATGGCACCGAAGCTGGCATCAACTCGACAGCTTTTCTAAAGGTGCCAATGTGCCATCCACACCTGTCTTCTCTTTTGTACATCTGGCCATATCTTCCTGTTTCCCTTTTTTAACCACATTGCATTCTCCATTTGACTCTTAAACTTGGCAGAAGAATTTTTAAAAAGTCCGTCATGGGTAGTTCTGTACCATCGAGAAACTAAGTTTGAACTTTCCTTTGGCTTTGATCAGATTCTAAGCCAGTCACAGGAAACAATGATCGCTTTATGACCTATGGACTTCAACTCCCAGAATTCCTGAGCCAGCCATGGCTGGCTCAAGAATTCTAGGAGCTCAAGTCCGCAGGTCATAAAAGGAACCTAGTTCCCCACTCATTCTAGGCCAAAAAAAGCTCTTGCCAAGGTTGTGTATCAGTATCTCTTCCTCCCACCATAAGGTTGGAAAACGAGAGGTCAAAGGTAGCCATTACAAAGACGACAGCTGCTGTCATCTCAGTCTGGGTTATAGTGAGCATTGGGGTAGGAACCCAACACATCATTCTTGATCAACCCAACACATGGCATTCTTGGTTATAAGTCTTCCTTCCCACCAGCTTTGGGGGCAGCTGGATACCTAAGTAGCAATAGATGTCACTAGCCTAAGGCCTGGGAGGCTTTGGCCTACTGAGGGAAGACCGGCCATCAACCACAGTTGACGTTGGCCAAGATCAACTCATCTGGGGGGTGGAATATAATTGTTGAGTTGGCATTAGGAACTAGAAGCATAGAGTCTGGAGATCAACGGCGTGAGAGCAGAAGACACTGCCCACGGCACTCAGGCACCCCACTCCCTATCATGAGGACTACTCTCTTTGCAAGTTGGTCACCTTCTAGGGCTGTGCCTTGACCTTCCCAGCTGACCCATGGGGAAGAAGAAGGGACTCAAGCCCTCAGGATTTCCACTTCTCCAGATGTTGTACTGAAGAGTTGAGGTGCTGCTCATTGGCTTTGCCGTCTCCCCAATACCTTCGCTCCCTCAGCTTCCCACACTGCCAGTCCTTTTATAGAGCAATAATCTTTTTTTTTTTTTAATCTGTGTGTGTGTGCGCACGCGAGATAGATTCCAGTTTGAATCTCTTTTGTCTTTATCCTTCTCAACGTATTGTATCTAGTTATCATCTGGATTTAAGTCCTCGGTTGCCTGATGGGGCTTTTACTAACCCATAGAAATGGCTGACCCAAACAGGCTGTCAGGAAGGGGGTAGAGCTGCTTTTCCAGTGACCAAATGGTTAAAATCGAAGAGGGCAGCGTTGTGTTGTGGGCTGGGAAGGTTCCTTCAAAACTAGACTTTTAGCCAGCCCTGGGTTTTGTTGTGGCTGATGGGTGGACAACTGCTAGATCTTCTCGTTTGTGGCCTCCGACACGACATATATCAGCGGTGTCCCACCTTGGCAACTTTAAGACTTGTGGACTTCAACTCCCAGAATTCCCCAGCCAGCATGGCTGGCTGGGGAATTCTGGGAGTTGAAGTCCACAAGTCTTAAAAGTTGCCAAGGTGGGACACCGCTGATATATTCCATGAGCCCACTGTTCCTAAATGAGAGAAGATGACTTGGACAGAACATCCGAGAACTTGCCTTTTAAGCATCTGGTGCCATTTCTCTCTGGGGCTTTGCTCGGTTCCTCAGAGAGGAGAAATCTTTTGGGGCACCCCGAGGCAAGCAGCAGCTCTCAACCTGCACGGAATTAAAACGATTGTTGCAAAAAGCTGTCGGAAGTTTGAAAAAGAAAAAAAATAATTCAGTGTCACTTCCTGGAATACCTGACTTGGATTGACATGATGGAAAAGCTACCTCACTCCTGGCGGTTGAGTGGATGCTGGGTGCCTCTCTCTCTCTCCATGTGCTGGGTTCAAAAATTGTACACCCCTTCGTGTTGCGCTGGGCAAAATTGGCCCCCAAGGATCTTTTTTGCCATGTTGAGTTGAAGAACACGAGTCTTCCTCTTACAGAATTTCTTCCGCCTGGCAAAACTCGGATCGCTGCCCAGGTCATCCGTTCTGTCATTCCTTCTGCTACTTTTCCAAGAGTCAGAGTTTAAAGACCTCCAGAAACTATTGGGCTACCATTTCCAGGTTTCTCTCAACTAGTAGGGATATCTAGAACTTAAGGGATATCTAGATACCTAGTTTCTAGTAGAACGATATCTGGAAATAGATACCAACTGGTAGGGATATCTAGAACTTAAGGTGTACCTAGGTACCTAGTTCCTAGTAGAATTAGATATCTAGAACTAGATAACAACTGGTAGGGATATCTAGAAATTGAAGAATATCTAGATCCAGATACTTGGTTTCTAGTAGAATTAGATACCAACTGGTAGGGATATCTAGAACTTAAGTTATACCTAGATACCTAGTTCCTAGTAGAATTAGATATCTAGAACTAGATAACAACTGGTAGGGATATCTAGATCCAGATACTTAGTTTCTAGTAGAATTAGATATCTGGAACTAGATACCAACTGGTAGGGATATCTAGAACTGAAGGGATATTTAGATACTAGATACCTAGTTTCTAGTGGAACTAGATATCTGGAAGTAGATACCAACTGATAGGGGTAAGTAGAACTTAACTGGAGGCCCATTGGGTTGAAGAAGCTGGAAGGTCCTTAATCTAGACCAGGGTGTCTCGAAAACCTGGCAATTTTAGAACTTGTGGACTACAACTCCCAGAGTTCCCCAGCCAGCTGGTTGAGGAATTCTGGGAGTTGAAGTCCGCAAGTCTTAAATTTGTCCAGTATGGAGACCCCTGGTCTAGAAGAGCAAGGCTCATGAAAGATGAAAATAATCCATATATACTATCTCGTTATGATCACCAACTTGTTTTTTTGGTTGTTTTTTTAAAAAAATCCTCTCCTGCAGATACCCCTGAGGAAAAAGGGGGAAAAGCCCTTTTTTTTCCCACAGGATCCAGGCCCAGACATGGCCCATTGCAAACATGGACACAGATCCCGGAAAAAATAATAATAATTGAATGTCCAGAAGGAATGTCTTAAATCCCAGATTTCAAGGGGCCGTTTTTCCATGCTAGTCTTAAGAGAATTCTCCTCCCTTTTCTTTGCACAGAAGCTGGTAACTCTAGGACCCGTGTGTGAATAAATCTTTTTATTTTATCGTTTCAATTTTTATTTTTTATTTTTTTGGTTTACTTGGGTTGGCGTGTGACCTTGTATTTAAATCCTCAGAACACTGTGGAAATCCTGATTGTGTATGAATGACAGCAGCTTTGTAAATTAAAATGTTTGTGTGAATAAAGCTAGTGGGTGGGATTGAAAAGCCCTTCCCAGTTTTGAAACGAAGCCTCTTTGCTTTTGTTTTTTAAACCTTTTTGAGTCTGTCTTTTTATTTTTTTTCCCGTCATAATCAGACACAGAGGAATGCATCTCGGGCGTGATAAAGAATTTCCAGGAATAAAATACTAACCCCTCCCAAAAAATTCAGGCCTGAATCCAATACTTGTCCACAGCAAAGAGTGAATGTCAGAGATAAAATTGGAAGACAGAGCAGAAAAGGATAAAGGAGTGCTGCACATTTTTAAAACTGGAATTAACAGTGTTTAATAAAGTTTTAAATGCCTTAGAACAGCCTTTTGCGAGTTTTAAGATTGGTGGACTTCAACTCCCAGAATTCCCCAGCCAGCTGACTGGGGAATTCTGGGAGTTGAAGTCCACCGATCTTAAAACTTATCAAGGTTGGGAAACGCTGGCTTAATATTTAAACTGCGTCTTCTCCCTACTTCTTGTGGCCCACCAGCTACCAGCGGAGCTGGCGGCAGACTCGGACGATGGGGAGGAAATTGAGCCAGTTCTGGAGTCTGGGGAAGGCTCTGATGGATGCTCTTGAGTCGGATGCAGAGATAGAGCCAGGGCCGTCCGACATTTCCCAGCCACCAGAGAGGCAGCTGCCTTTGGAGGCTGATACGAGTGGGGAGGAAGAACAGCTGGGGCCTGTTCCAGATCAGTGTATGCGCAGAGTAGTTAGGAGAGGTGAGTAACGGAGGACAAGGAGTCGACTCGGGAAGCAAAGGCACACGTGGACGCTGAATGGCCCCTCCCTGGCTGGGGAACAAATAGGAAGGAAAGGGGAGTGGTGGTCGTAGGAGACAACCGTTCGTATTTCTGAAGATTTCGCTTATGGTGTTTCGTGGCCCAAAGACTGCTTGCCAGAACTTAATTTGCAGCTTTGCGGCCTGGCAATTATCTCAAGGAACTGATCAGGTCTGTTAGTGCAGTTAACTCCTTGAAGGACTCTTGCCTGGACTTTTCGGTGTGTGAATGCCATTAATTCACAGGAGATAAATAAAGAGAGGGATTTTTCCATGACAAGGAGTCTGTTTCTTGCTTCTGCTATGGCTGGGTCAGAACATTGCCTCTAAAACCCTGTTTATGGCATTCTTGCAAAAAGGACGCTTTTTGTAAAGGTAGTTTTTGGTTTAAGTGAGGGGGGGTGGTTTAAAAATAGCGGAGACTTTGGCCCTCAATGAGGCCCTCTTTTGCAGGAAGAATGGATTAGCTGGAAGGCTGCATTAAGACGTTAGGGGCTGCCCCACAGAGGGATTTTTTGCCCCTTTTAAAACGGAGAGCCAAAACAAGTGGTGTTTTCCTAGATGCTTTTAATCATTCCTGGGGATGCAGTTTTGGCTCGTCGCTTGACAAAGTTTGCCGACTTCAATGCCATCCTGGATTTCAGCCAGAACCACCATTCAACACTACCCAAGCTTAGGGTTGGGCAAGTCACGACTTGGCTCTTTCGGATTTGCAGACGGGGAGGATCGTGAGGTTCTTGGTGCTCTCTGAGTTTGGTTTTTTTCCTTGCAGACGTTTCATGACCCAACTAGGTTACAACATCAGTGCTAGAAGGGAGTGGGGCTTGTGGGGAAGAGGATGAGGACTGTGGGCTTGGTTGTTTTCTTGCAGACATTTCATGACCCAACTAGGTTACAACATCAGTGCTAGAAGCGAGTGGGGTTTGCTATCTATATACAGATATTCCTTGATTTAAATAACCACCATTGAGCCCCACAATTTATGCTGCTAAGTGAGAAATTTGTTAAGGGAGTTTTGCCCCGTTTTAACGACTTTTCTCGCCACGTTTGTTAAGCGAATCTGTCAAAATTAGCAACACCGTTGTTAAGTGAATCTGGCTTCCCCGTTGACTTTACATGTCGCAAAAGGGGAACACACGACCCCGGGGGACACTGCGACCGTCATAAATATGAACCATCATTCAAGTACCCAAATGTCAATCACACGACCATGGGGATGCTGCAACGGTCAGAAGTGTGAAAAATTGTCTTGTCGTTTTTTTTAGTGCCATTATAACCTTGTCCAGTCACTAAATGAACTGTTGTAAGTCAAGAACTACCTGTACAGGGCAAGCTGGACAGAACAAGGCACTAATGCAATGATGGCTAACCTTTTGGCCATCACATGCCACGGGGGGGTCGGGGGGGCACGAACATGCCCACACCCATAGTTCTTTGCGCCCTGTGCATGAATGCGCAAACCCACCCACCCCAGTTCCCCCAGGTGCCTGGGGCTCACCTGGTTCCAGGGCCTCTAAGAGTCTGGGGAGGGCAAAAACAGCCTTCCCCAACTCCCCGTAGATCTTCCGGAGGCTGAAAACGGCCCGTTTGACAACTTCCGGTGAGCCTAGAAGACCTCAAAATCAGCTGGTTGGCGCGCATATTCCCGCCGGAGCTGAGCTCACATGCCCACTGATACGGCTACGGATGCCACCTGTGGCACGAGTGCCATAAGTTCGCCATCACAGCACTAATGTATAAACAAAGAGCAAACCCCATTCTCTTCTACCACTGATTATGTTATTTAGTTGGGTGATGAAACATCTGCAAACCCCACTCCCTTCTAACACTGATGATGTTAGCTAGTTGGGTCATGAAACGTCTGCAAGAAAACCACCAAATTCAGAGAGCACCAAGGACCCCACAGTCCTCCTCCTCCTCCTGTTCCTCCACCTCCCCACTCCCTTCTAACACTGATGATGTTACCTAGTTGGGTCATGAAACGTCTGCAAGAAAACCACCAAGCTCAGAGAGCACCAAGGAGCCCACAGTCCTCCTCCTCCTGTTCCTCCACCTCTCCACTCCCTTCTAACACTGATGATGTTCCCTAGTTGGGTCATGAAACGTCTGCAAGAAAACCACCAAATTTGGAGAGCACCAAGGAGCCCACAGTCCTCCTTCTCCTGTTCCTCCACCTCCCCACTTCCTTCTAGCACTGATAATGTTACCTAGTTGGGTCATGAAACGTCTGCAAGAAAACCACCAAATTTGGAGAGCACCAAGGAGCCCACAGTCCTCCTTCTCCTGTTCCTCCACCTCCCCACTTCCTTCTAGCACTGATAATGTTCCATAGTTGGGTCATGAAACTTCTGCAAGAAAACCACCAAATTCAGAGAGCACCAAGGACCCCACAGTCCTCCTCCTCCTGTTCCTCCACCTCCCCACTCCCTTCTAACACTGATAATGTTACCTAGTTGGGTCATGAAACGTCTGCAAGAAAACCACCAAATTTGGAGAGCACCAAGGAGCCCACAGTCCTCCTTCTCCTGTTCCTCCACCTCCCCACTTCCTTCTAGCACTGATAATGTTCCATAGTTGGGTCATGAAACTTCTGCAAGAAAACCACCAAATTCAGAGAGCACCAAGGACCCCACAGTCCTCCTCCTCCTGTTCCTCCACCTCCCCACTCCCTTCTAACACTGATAATGTTACCTAGTTGGGTCATGAAACGTCTGCAAGAAAACCACCAAATTCAGAGAGCACCAAGGAGCCCACAGTCCTCCTTCTCCTGTTCCTCCACCTCCCCACTTCCTTCTAGCACTGATAATGTTACCTAGCTGGGTCATGAAACGTCTGCAAGAAAACCACCAAATTCAGAGAGCACCAAGGACCCCACAGTCCTCCTCCTCCTCCTGTTCCTCCACCTCTCCACTCCCTTCTAACACTGATGATGTTACCTAGGTAGGTCATGAAACGTCTGCAAGAAAACCACCAAGCTCGGAGAGCACCGAGGACCTCACAGATCAGACTTTAGTGGGAAGGAGCAACCTTGGCACAAACCAAGTCCCATCCCCATCACGCATCTTTGGAAAGCTCCCTTTTGTCCTCTGACTGGAATATAAACAAGCATCATTCAAAGCCGGTCAGCTGGAAGACATCCATTTTAGAGCATTGTCCGGGGACATTACGAGCCACAATACGGACATGTTCCGTTTCCAAGAGCCGCCGGCTGTTTGGCTTTTGTGTTTTGCATATCCTGACTGTCTTCCCATGTGCACCGGGTACCAACCAACAACGCCAAAGCCCGATCAAAACAAATCAAGGGTTTCGGCTTTGACAGATTACATAACGCGACGGTGTTATGCAATTGCTGACAAGAGCTTTTCTCGTCCCCGCTCGCAAGGCTATTGCGCTCCCTGGGATGAAAATAGCAAAGAGTACCAGATGCTTCGCTGGACATCTGCAAATCCGACAATCCCGATTAACCAAATCTTTGCAAATCCTTGGAAAACAATCTCAGAAAGGCGTCCGAGCACATTTTGTTTTTTTTAAATTTGATTTCTATGCCACCCTTCTCCGGAGACTCAGGGCGGCTTACAATGCATTAAGCAATAGCCTTCATTCTTTTGTATATTTATACAAAGTCAGCTTATTGCCCCCACAATCTGGGTCCTCATTTTACCTATCTTAGAAAGGATAGAAGGCTGAGTCAACCTTGAGCCTGGGGAGATTTGAACTTGCAGTAATTGCAGGCAGCTGAATGTTAATAACACACATTTAGCCAGCTGTGCTACCAGCCCCATGGTTTGGGAAAGGGATGCAAGCATCAAATCTTAAAGGTGCAAAATTTGGGGTCGATTCTGGCAGGAAGCAGGACAGCCAAGGTATGAATGAACGTCCAGCTTCACTTCACATTCCTTTTATTTTGGGGAGATTTTTTTTTCTGTGATCAATCTGGAGCCATTCCAGAAAATGGACTAGACCAGGAGTCAGCAACCTGCGGCTCTGGAGCCGCATGTGGCTCTTTCACCCCTCTGCTGCGGCTCCCTGTCATTCAAAATATGTGACACAACTGCCAATGTGTGACACCTGCCAGCACACAATTTATTACACTTTTTCAACCCCTGGTAGGCCAACCATGGATAAATGCAAGAAAAGAAAAGTTTCAGAAGAAAACAGAACATTTAATTCAACTACATATGCTAGTTTTGTGGCATCTCAAGAAATAGTCAGGCACAGGAAGGGTTTTGTGGCTCTGTTCTGCCCCAGCTACGGACCCCAAAGAACGCAGCACACACAAAGTCTGTTCAAACCTTAGTTTACTAAATAAAACAGTTTTTTTACAACAATTGCTGTTAATTAACTGCATTAACAGCCGCCAAGAATTCAAAGAATAATACTGAAAGCTTACTGTGGTCGGCAGAATGCCCAGAAGCAATTTGCAGGAAGCTGATAAGATAAGCAAGACAAGACATGAAGGTATGTGAACAGAGTTGTTCCCTGCAAATTGTCTCAGTCGTCGTCCTTCCTTAAATAGGCTAAGGGAGTGGCCAATTAGCCCCAAGCCTTACTCTCGAGGAGACCTCCTCCTGAGGAGCCACTCCTGCCTTTTGGCAGCTCTGCACGCTCGTGCATCGAGAAGAGGCTCCTCCTCTTCGTCCTCTTCACTTAAGGGAGCCTCTGGAGGTTCTGAAGCCCTGGCTGAATCCCCACCTCTGGCACCACATCTTCTCCAGCCTCCTCACTGTCCGACTTGAGTGCCAGCTGCACAGGCTGCTGGCACATCACCACACCAGCCTCCTCGCTGTTGGAATCAGCTACTAGCTGCACCGGCCGCTGACGGGCAGGCTCCCGGTGTTTTCTTTTCTGTGGGAAATGGGTCCAAATGGCTCTTTGAGTGTTTAAGGTTGTAGACCCCTGGACTAGACGACCTACCATTGTTTGACAATCTTGACCCCTTGAAGATGGGAGGACTTCAACTCCCAGAATTCCCCTGTAGCAAAGGTTGAGAAACACCGATCTAAGCCAAAAACTCTTCATTTCCAAGCATATTTTTGCACACTGTTCTCTAACAATCACGGGGTTACCCTGTATCCAGACCTGGAACGGTCACCAAATAGGGTTCACAACACCCCAAGAATGACATCACCAAAAGGGATGTCAGGATTAAATTTGGGGGGGTTTCCTAAAACCCCCAAGAGGGCTCACTCTGAAGCATGCAAAAATTAAACCTAACTTTTTTGGTTGAAGAGCCCATATATGAAGAGGTCAAATTGCAGTGTTTACACCTCTTTGTTCATACCATTTTTTTTTTTGGCTTGGCGCAGTTTTCCAAACAAACCTGGTTTGATTCAAAGCCATCCTCTACTCATTCTCGAAGGTTTGTTACAGGATTGTGTGCCTTTCACAACTTCACCAAACACACCAAACGGAGAGATAATTTAAAAAGAGAGAGAGAAAGCAAAGAATCATTAAATCAACATGGAGCCCATGGAAGAAATGTCATGTCAACAGAAACCTAGGATAAAAACACTCATTTTGTCCAGGAAGAAAAACAAGAGTTGGAAGGGACCTTGGAGGTCTTCTAGTCCAACCCCCTGCTCAAGCAGGAAACCCTATGCTCGTGAAGGCGAACCTATGGCACGCGTGCCACCTGTGGCACGTGTAGCCATATCAGTAGGCACGCCAGTTCAGCTCCATGATTTTCGGGCCTTCTGGGCCCACCAGAAGTAGAGAAACAGTCTGTTTCCTGCCTCCAGAGGGCTTGGGGAGGGCAGGGAAGGCCCGTTTTTCTTTCTCACCTGACTCCAGATCCTCTCTATGCATCTGGGGAGGGCGAAAACAACCTTCCCCACTCCCTCGGAGGCCCTCCGGAGGTCCGAAACGGCCTGTTTCCCAACTTCCGGTTGGACAGGAAGTGACTTTTTTGCTGTCCCCAGCCTCCAGAGCCTCTCTGCGTGCCAGGAACAGGGGGGGGGAAGGGAGTCACGCATGCATGCGCAGGGCGGGGCGCATAGAATTATGGGTGTGGGCACGCACGAACACGAACCTCCCCCACCCCTTCCCCCTCCTGGCATGCAATGGCAAAAAGGTTAGCCATCACCGCCCTACGCCATCTCTTGTTCCTTCACTTTGCCATGGGCAACAGCGTTCCTAATTGAAAATAAATAAATGCAGATTTTACTGATTTGTCAGTCTTCAATCTTTTATGACAGTCACAGACCAGAATTAAAAACATCACCTTTTTGTGATCTTCCCAGCCAGCTTCTGACAAGCATAGTCAAGGAAGGAAGCCAGATTCACTTAATGACTGCATGAGTCATTTAACAGCTGCAGTGATTCCCTTAACAACTGTGGCAAGAAAAGGTCATAAAATGAGATGCAATTCGCTTATCAACTCACTTTCAGCGGGACTAGAACTCACTGTCTCCTGCTGATTGGCCCAAAGTCACCCAACCGGCTTCCATGAACAAGGCGGTATTAGAACTCACCGTCTCCCACTTTCTAGCCTGGTGCTGTCAGGTATAAATGCCCTACCCGTGCCAGGGACCAGCTATAGCTCAGCAGTGCAAGGGTTAACCCAGACACCCACCTGGCCAGCTCCTCCCATAGGCCCCTCCTTACCTGAATCCCCGCCCACAGGTACAAAAGGTGGGCACACTCCTCCATGTTGCTCAGATCCTAATATAACCAAGTGATGATGTGATGAACCTGCAAATAAAAGGAGAGATATTTTACTTGAAGTCTCAAGTCTCTTTATTGGGCCTGATCCACCAATCCTTGTAACAAAATGGTAGCAGAGGATGGTTGGTAAGGCCCAGAGAGCCCAAGACACAAGACAAGGACCCGTACCTACCTGCAGAATGGCGACACCCCCGAAGCAACGGGAAAGCAACCCATCGGACTCGCCAGGGAAGGCAGGAACCTCAACCCCCCCCAAAGCCTCCGCGACGGAAGAAAGGGGGGAGATCGAGAAAGGGAAAAGAGCCCACCACGACCAAGAAGAAGAGAAGCTACGACTCGACGTCCTGCAGCTGTTGAAAGAGCGAGCCGGCGACAAGAAACTCCTTGCCGACCTGCGGAGCTTCATAATCGACCGCGAGGTGGCAAGGAGCGAAGAAGGCTCGGACTCCGAACTCGAGGAGCTGGACTCGGTGAGTGGATCGCCCAAAAGGGCACTCCCAACGGCCACCGAGCCCCAAAGCCCCGCTCTAAATTTGAAACGGCGGCCATCTTTGTCCACATGGTCAGACAAGATGGCCGACCCCCAACCAATCAACAAACAGAATTCAAAATGGCCGGCGCGCGAAAAATGCCGGACCATGAGCCATGATGAAAGTGACCGGGGAGAGGGGACCGAATCCGACTCCGACCCCTGGTACACCCCCAGCGAGCGGCAAGTGGATAGGGCCATGAAGACCCTTGCCGCCGCCTTCGGCCCAGGCCTCAAAATCACTAAAGAGAAGCCGGAGAGGCCAAAACAAAAGGGAAAACGAGGAGAGGGGCAACGAAGCACCCACCCGAGAGCCACCGACGCCCGCGACAGCTCGCCAGCCCACCTTCGCACCCCAGGGACACCGCGCCTCCGATCGCCCAGGCCACACACCCCGGACCGCATGGATTGGGGCAGCTACTTACAGCCATCGCTGGAGCCCCAGCGCCGCCAGGATCTTCGTTCCGGAGAAGCAGCTGCTGGACGACGCCTTCCGGAGCACACCTGGACCCCCAAGGCTGAAGCCGAGGCCTACCCGACCGACAGAGGCCTCTACAGCGGAGCCGCGATGAACAGGTCCTTCCACAGCGACGGCGGAGCTGAAATGGACTTCGCGCATGCGCTCTTCCGCCTAGAGGAAGAAAAAAGAAAAAAATTACAAAGCGGGACTTTTAAACTACCGGCAAGCGTTCCCATGCCTTACTGCTGCTATAGGCACATAAGGAACCATGGACAACAGCCAGCAGTAAGTAATTTTACTAATAGTGCTGGGAACTTACCTGTTGACTTTCCCAAGTTGAGAATGGATGGGGGCAATATCCTAGAGTGGTCACAGCAACTCCAAGTGGTATTCCTAAAGGAGAATATGTCTCATTTTATTAATGATCCCCCAGAGAGACCATGGTCTTTAGAGCTGGATTGCATGCACCACAGGGCATTCTACCTTTTAGTTGCAAGCATATCACCCACTATTTACCACTGTATTGGACATAACCTCACTGTATCAGAAATTATAGGAAAAATGTTTGGGTTATTTTACAGTGAGAGTGTGTCCACCACCACCCAAATCTCCAAAGACTTCTTTTCTGCCAGACTTAAGCCAGGAACACCCATGAGTGAGCACCTAGTGTCCTTAAGCGGTACCAGGGCAGAGCTACACCTCAGGGGAGAGGTTATTTCCGACCAGATTATGAAGAGCGTAATAATTAACTCTTTAGATCACTCATGGAATAACTTCTTGACACACTTAGATACTGTTAGCCTGGGAATGCTATCCGTGGAGAAGCTATCCAATAAGCTGATCGCGGAAGATAATCTGAGAAGGAGCCGCCCCGGCCCTCCCAGAGAACATAAGAGTGAGAAGAGAGTAGTCTTCCAAGAGAGACAACACAACATGCCAGAATGTTATATCTGCGGGTCAAGGGGACACATCAAAAGGGACTGCCCCAAGAACTATAGGGAGAGAGGCAGACCAGAGCACAGGCACAGACAAACGGAAAGGCACACATCGGAAGAAAGGTATAGGCGCAGGGACTCACCCAACCCCAGGGACAGGAGGGGGAACAGAGACAGCTCACGCGACAGCAGGACAGGGTCCTTATACGGGATAGGTGAGCGCACACACATCACATACCAAGACAAAGACACCAGCTCATGGCTCCTGGACTCGGGAGCCTCCAACCACACCACCTACAATCAGAAACTACTCTCATCATTCAAGAGGGAGGACTTTTCGATCAAAGTCGCAGATCAAAATAAAGGTTAGGGTGACAGGCAAAGGGACAGTTACATTGCCAGGCTTGGGAAAAATAGAGGGGGTGCTGCTAGTCCCGGGGATACCCCACAACATCCTAGCCGCAGTAAAACTTAGCAAGGAATCAGGGGCTGAGGTGACCTTTACAAATGGTTATGTCAAAGTTAGCAAGAATGGGGAAGATATAGGGAGAGTAACCGTCAACCAAGGGTTACCATACATAACTTTCCATGAGGATGACGCCCACAGCGTGTGCACCAGTTCAGAGGACACAGAGGGCACCGATCAGGGCAGGACTGAGGGAGAACAGGTAGATGGGAGAGAGGTAGATAGCGATGGCGACACGACACAAGAAACACGACACAACAGACACACCCAAAAGGGACCCTCAATAGGCAAACCCATGCATGACGACTGTGCTCATCTGCTACACCGGAAGCTAGGGCACGCCAGCTTCCCCGTGGTCCAGAAAATGGCCAATTGTACCGAGGGTGTCAAAATAAAGAACTGCGAAAACTACCTCGAGTGCTCGGTGTGCAAATGTTCAAAATTAAAGGTAAAACTCAGGCCCAAGAAGTCGTTACGCGCCGCCAAACAAATATTCGACCTAGTTCACATGGACCTGGTAGGGCCCCTAAGGCCATCCATAAATTACAAGAAAAGATACTTTCTCACCATAGTAGATGACTTTAGCCGATATGGCTTCGTCTATACTTTAAGGAAAAAGGATGAGGTCTTCCAGAAATTCAAAGAGTTTTACAAAAGAGTAGAAACACAAAACAACACACAGATCAAGCAAATCATGACTGACAGAGGATCTGAGTTTCTATCTAAGGACTTCTCCCATTGGCTCAGATCCAAAGGCGTGATTCACTTTACGTCGTCCCCGTTTTCCGCCTTTCAGAACGGGGTCGCAGAACGGCGCAACTCCACGCTCCAGACGATGGTCAGGTGCGCCTTAGAGGACGCGGGCATTGGCCAGCACTTCTGGTCTGAAGCCCTGGTCTATTCCAACTACACTCTCAACAGAACATGGTCCAGTGTGATAGACAAAACACCATACGAGCTCATGTATAACAAAAAGCCACAGATAGCACACTTACATGTGTTCGGCGTGACCGCTGATGTCCACATACCCAAACAGTTACGCAAAAAAGGGGACAAGGTATCCAGAAGACTGAGGTTTATGGGATACGAGCCAGGAACCAAGGGCTTCAGGTTTGTGGATAGCAATAATAGATTCGTGATATCTAGGACAGCGACTTTCCATGAGCAGGCCAACTGGTCCAGAATACACTTAAACGAGGTACTCACCAAGCGAGAGGATAGTCCAATTGAGCAAGCTCAAGACGAAAGCGAGGCAGTGGATAGACGGGAAGGGGGTAGGCCCAGGCCCAACCTCCAAGGCATCAAGGTTGAGGGATGGAAGGAGAATCACCCCAAGATAAGTGTAGACTCACTGACCCAAAGAGAGGCCAGACATCTGCATGACACTGAGCAGACGGTAGACAGACCGGTCAGGTCTACCAGAAACCAATTGCCAAGAAGACTAAATGATTACGTGATGCACGTGCACATGAATCACGTCACACCCAACTCCTACGAAGAGGTATTGAGACTACCCCAGGAAGAGAGGGCAAAGTGGGAGTTAGCCATGGCCAAAGAGCTGGACAGCCTGAGGAAGCTAGAGGTCTACACCCCAACCAAAGTCCCAGAGGGCAAGAACACAATAGGCACCCGATGGATCTTTAAGATCAAAAACTTAGAGGGTGGGCAAAGCCTATACAAAGCAAGATTAGTTGCCCAGGGGTTTGCTCAAAGGTTCCCGGAGGACTACACTGACACCTACTCGCCCACCGTAAGGACAGAGAGTGTAAAAAGCGCCTTGGTCATCGCATCTCTGCTAGGACTGGAGGTGCACCAGTTTGATGTACAGACTGCCTACTTGCACGCCAATCTAGATAAAGAGATATACATCAGAGCGCCTCACAGCAAAGAAACCAACAGGGGGGACACCTGGTTACTCCACAAGAGCCTATACGGACTGAAGCAATCGGGCAAGCGCTGGTACGAATGCTTGGTAGAGGCACTGAAGTCTATGGGGTTCACGGCGACCATAGCTGACAACTGCTTCTTCACCAGGAAGGAGGGGGACTCGCCAGAATACATCCTGGTTTACGTGGATGACATACTATATATCAGCAAGCACGAAGAGAACCGCGACACCTTCGCCAGCAGACTGAGCGAGCACTTCACCCTAAAATACCTCGGAAAGATAAACCGGTACCTGGGAGTGCAAGTCAACCAAACACCAAAAGGTTTCCAGCTGTCACAGAAAGAGAAAATAGAAGAGTTACTCCATAAGTGCAACATGGCAGACGCCAAGGGGTGTGATTCGCCCATGCAGACGGACTTCCTGAGAAACATGCATGATGAATCACCCGGATTTGAAGACAACACGCTGTACAGGTCAGTCATAGGCTCTCTCCTGTATATCGCTAACTGGACAAGACCGGACATTGCTCTATCAGTTAATTTATTGTCCAGACACGTGAGCAAACCCACCACATACCACTGGGACGCGGTGAAAAGGGTGCTAAGATACCTGAAACAAAGTGCCAATGCATGCCTAACCCTAGAGCCTGAAAAATCCAACGAACCCATCCTCTCCTGCTACGCCGATGCTGACTGGGCCGGAGACACCAAAGGCCGGAAGAGCACGTCTGGATACATATTCTACTTAAATAACAGTCCGGTGCATTGGTATACAGGCAAGCAAATCTTGGTGGCAACCTCGACTACCGAAGCTGAATACATATGCCTCTCCAAGGCCGCCAACAACCTCATCTGGTTCGACGACCTACTGGCCAGCGTGTGGAAAGAACCAGCTTACCCAATAAATGTTTACGAGGATAACAAGGCCGCTATAGAAATATCCATGTCCGACGCTGTAGGGCAAAGGTCAAGGCACATAGATATAAAGTATAAGCATGTGAGACAGCTCTCCAGAATCGGTTTCATAAAGGCCATACACTGCGATACAGAAGAACAGACTGCAGACATACTCACAAAACCTCTGCAGGGCAAACAACACTCACACTTAGTTTCCAAGCTCAACATTCGCCACAGGGTACCAACCAGTCAGTCAGGCCTACAGACACAGGTCAGGCATTTAGAGGGGGATTTGTCAGGTATAAATGCCCTACCCGTGCCAGGGACCAGCTATAGCTCAGCAGTGCAAGGGTTAACCCAGACACCCACCTGGCCAGCTCCTCCCATAGGCCCCTCCTTACCTGAATCCCCGCCCACAGGTACAAAAGGTGGGCACACTCCTCCATGTTGCTCAGATCCTAATATAACCAAGTGATGATGTGATGAACCTGCAAATAAAAGGAGAGATATTTTACTTGAAGTCTCAAGTCTCTTTATTGGGCCTGATCCACCAATCCTTGTAACAGGTGCCTTAACCAGTAGACCAGTGATGGCTAACCTTTTTGCCGTCGTGTGCCAAAAGTGGGGGTAATGGGGGAGATTGCACGTGCCCACACCCATAATTCAATGCGCCCCGTCCCCCTCACACATACGCGTCTGACACCCCCCTGCTCCCCCCGCTTTTAGCACGTGATGGCACAGTGGGCCCAGTAGGCCCTTTTTTTTTTTTGCCCTCCCCAGGCTCCAGAGCCTTTCTGGATGAAAACAGCCTTCCCCACTCCCCCACAGCCCGTTTCCTGACTTTCAGTGGGCCCGGAAGGCCCGAAAATCAGTTGGCTAGTGCGCACATTTTATTTATTTATTTATTTATTTATTTATTTATTTATTTATTTATTTATTTATTTATTTATTTATTTAATTTGTATACTGCCCTTCTCCCAGAAGGGACTCAGGACGGTGCTGGACTGAGGTAGGGCAATGCTTGTGTGCCCACAGATATGGCCCGTGCCATAGGTTCGCCATCCCGGCACTAGACCAATCTGTCTCTCCCCATTTCATGAGAGGCAGACGATTCTTGATTTCATGGCTCCAGTCACCATTTCTGTGATTTTTTTGATCCACCGGATCTATTATTCAGCCATCTTTCCCCGTTTTTATTCCTTTCGCTTTTATTATCCTGTTTTTTCATATTTTAAGGCCTTTGCAAATGACACCCAGCGTCACTGGAAGTCAGGTGACTTATAAATTGTCATGCACGTATTCTTTGACATACAACCGTAATTGAGCCCGCAATTATGTTTGTAAGTCGTGACGGTCCTTAAATGAGTCATCGTGTAATGTTGCCTGATTTTACATTCTTTTCTTCTTCTTCTTCTTTTTTTGCCACAATATATTTTAAGATTCTTGATGACTCTTGCCAGTGATTTTAAATTAAATTAACTCATTAACGGTAACAGAGTTGGAAGGGACCTTGGAGGTCATCCAGCCCAACCCCCCTGCTCATATAGGAGACCAGCTTTTGGCAAATGGCTGCCCAGTCGCTTCTTATTATAAATAATAATTATTATAAATTAACATTGCAATTAGTATTGTAATAATTATAATTATTATAAATTAGAACTATAAATTATATTTACTTTAGAAATTTTTATAAATTATATAAACTGATAAAATATATATCGTATAGTATATCATATCATATATTATATTACATTAATTATATTGAGTCAGTATGAGCCACGGTGGCGCAGTGGTTTGAGTGCAGTACTGCAGGCTCCTTCCTGCTGACTGCCGGCTGACTGCAATTTAGCAGTTCAAATCTCACCAGGCTCAAGGTTGACTCAGCCTTCCGTCCTTCCAAGGTGTGTAAAATGAGGACCGAAATTGTCGGGGACAAGAGGCTGACTCTGTAAAGCGCTTAGAGAGGGTTAGAAAGCATTGTGAAGCGGTATATAAGCGCTATTGCTATTGCTATATTATTATATTATATCCCAGCTGTATCTATGTATCTATGGACATCTCTTCCCTAACAGCCGCCTTTACCTGTCCAGTGTGTTGCATGTCCCTTCTCATAACCCCGGAAGCTGTCACTCAGGCTCAACATCTTAAAATACATAATTTTATCATCCCTTCGTTTTCCCCGGTGACTCATGCCTTGCAAGTGGAAAACACCCTTATTTTGATGGTTTACGCCTTGCTTTTAAGTCATCCTCTGGAGCCCATTCTCTTGATGTGGCTGGATTAGTAATCAATGCAGGCCAGCAACGCAGATAGTTGCAACCAACTTACCACCATTCATTTAGTGACAGTTTCAAAGTTACAACGGCGCTGAAAAAGAGAGACTTACAACCAATGTTCACGCTTAGAATGTTGCAGCCTCCCCACAATCGTGTGATCGAAAATTCAGATGCTTGGCTACCAGTTCACATTTATTATTATTATTATTTAGATTTCTATACCACTCTCTAAGCGGTTTACAAAGTTAGCATATAGCAGATTGCATATTAGCATATTGCATTAGCTAAATTAGCATATTGCCCCCAACAATCTGGGTCCTCATTTTACCCACCTCGGAAGGATGGAAGGCTGAGTCAACCTTGAGCCGGTGAGATTTGATCCGCTGATCTGCTGAACTAGTAGTCAGCTGAAGTAGCTGCAGTACTGCACTCTAACCACTGCGCCACCTCGGCTCATAATGACAGCCATATGACGGTGGCAGTGTTCCTGGGGTCAAAGGCAGCCTTGGTAGTACAGTGGTTTAAAGCACCCTGTTATTAACACAGCTGCCTGCAATTACTGCAGGTTCGAATCTCGCCAGGCTCAAGGTCGACTCAGCCTTCCATCCTTTCTAAGGTAGGTAAATTGAGGACCCAGTTTGTGGGGGCAATAAGCTGACTTTGTATAAATATACAAAAGTATGAAGGCTATTGCTTAACGCATTGTAAGCCGCCCTGAGTCTCTGGAGAAGGGCGGCATATAAATCAATTTAAAAAAAAAAAAAAAGGCAGGGGTGAAATCCAGCAGGTTCTGACAGGTTCTGGAGAACAGGGAGTGGAAATGTTGAGCAGTTTGGAGAACCGGCAAATACCACCTCTGGCTGGCCCCCGAGTGGGGAGGGAATGGAGATTTTACAATATCCTTCCCCCAGGAGTGGGGAGGGAATGGGGATTTTGCAGTATCCTTCCCCTGGAGTGGGGTGGGAATGGAGATTTTGCAGTATCCTTCCCTTGCCACTCCCACCAAGCCACGCCCACATAACCGGTAGTAAAAAAAAAAATTGGATTTCACCACTGGTCAAAGGCCAAAATAAACCCTTTTTCTGCTGAAAATCGCGATGCTTTCAAGCATCTTTCAAAAGGAGAGAATCCCGCCTGGAGGAAACCTGGTGGCGGGGTTATTTTTTAAAAGGCATGAAGAGAGAGAAATGGAGCATGTTTTAACAATATTTATTTTTATACGTTTATTTTTATTTAATCAGATTTAGGGCGCTGCTAATCTCGTAGATTTGACACAGGCGCTGCGCGTGACTAAACCACGAGGCTAAACAATCTGCAAAACCTGTCACCATTCAAAAAATTGTTGAAACGCATATTGTTTTACATTTTATTTTGTCCAATTTTGGCACGTTTAAGACTTGTGGACTTGCAACTCCCAGAATTCCCCAGCCAGCCATGGCTGGCTGGGGAATTCTGGGAATTGAAGTCCACTGATTGGTTGGTAACTCCCGTTCTAAAGACTTCCTTATCCCTGTTGCGACTCCTTTTAGCCATTCCATCTTTATTGCTGCTCTCTTGCCATTTTTGAGCCCCCGTTGTCCTATAACCAACATTTATACCTATGCCTTTAAATGCAAAAAAAAAAAAAAAACCCCACACCCCTTCATTCTCCCCAAAATATAATAAACCGTATTATGGCACATTAGAGGCCATAATATCTTTCCTGATATTCCGTCTTCCTCGCAGCCCTTGTGCAGTCAGGCAGCCCTAGAAAGGGGATGGAAT
>JAKOOJ010000002.1:204711895-204877459 GCA_022577455.1 Arizona elegans | reverse complement strand
CTGCAAAATCTTAAAAGATGTTGGGAGTCTGTGAATACTAACAGCATATATCCAGGTTACACACTCATAAATTCACAGATACCAAGATTCTTATAATATGAATTGCAGCGGATTGTAAAGTAATCTGAACTCCACGTTCAATTCTGGAGACAACCGGAAGCCCCACATTCAATTCTGGAGCCGACCGGAAGCCCCACATTCAATTCTGGAGCCGACCGGAAGTCCGGTTCCCCCACCATAAAGTCTCCTCCTAGCACAGCATCCTTTTTTCCTCTGCTGACCGGAAGTACAGTTTCACCACCACCACAGAGCCTCCTCCTAGCATGGTGTCCTTTTCCCTCTACCTATCCTAACCGAAAGCCCTATCAATTGTGGAGCTGACTGGCAACAGGGAGCCGCAGCAGAGGGATGAAAGAGCCACATGCGGCTCCAGAGCTGCAGGTTGCCGACTCCTGGTTTAAGTTGTTTAAGCGAGAAACTTGTGAACTGAGCTTTGCCCCGTTTTACAACTTTTCTTGCCACCTTTGTTAAATGAATCAGTGCAACGGCTAAATTAGTAACCCAGTTGTTAAGTGAATCTGGCTTTTCCCCCAGTGACTTTGCTTGTCAGAAGGTTGCAAAAGGGGGATCGCGTGACTCCGGGACACTGCAACCGTCATAAATGTGAGTCGGTTTGTTAAGCATAGGAATGTAAATGGGGATGCTACAACAGTCGTAAGTGTGAAAAAACGGTCGTAAATCACTTTTTTCAGTGCCGTTGTAACTTTGAACGGTCACTAAACGAGCTGTTGTAAGTTGGGGGCTACCTGTACAGATAATCCTCGAATTTACAACCCATAATTGTGACTAAGAATCTCCTAAGCAAGGAGGTGAAGTGAATCGGGCCTGATTTGACGGCCTTATTCGCCATATTTGTTAAGTGAATCAGATGGTCATTAATCAAGTCTGGTTTCCCCCAGTGACTTTGTTTGTCGGCAGCCAACTGGGAAGGTCCCAAATGGTGAACAAGTGACTCCAGGATGCTGCAATTCTTGTAAATACATGTCGCCCCCCCCGCCAAGTGCCCATATTTTGATTCTTGTGAGTCTGTGAATCATTGAATAAACCCATCCAAGGTCTCACTGAAATCACAAATCATCAGGCTCAAGTGAACCTATCAATCAATCAATCAAAATACAGCTGGAAGAGACCTTGGAGGGATTCTAGCCAGTGGTGAAATCTAAAATTTGTTCTACCGGTTCTGTGGGCGTGGCTGGTGGTGGTGGGGGGTAATGTGACTGGGTGGGCGTGGCCAATTTTTTTTTTTAACTTTTAAAACCATTTTTTTCTACAACCTCTTCGGCGAAGAGGTTGTTAAAAAATGCTTTCAAAAGGCTCTGACGATCCCAGCTGAGTTGCCTGATCGGCAGAGGCTTTTTTTTTTTCTTTTAAATGCCTCTGACAATCAGGCAACTCAGCTTGGATCGTCAGAGGCATTTAAAAGAAAAAAAGGGGTGGTTTTTTTTCTTTTAAAAGCCTTTGACGATCCCAGCTGAGCCGCACGATCATCAGAGGCCTTTTTATTTTTTTTTTTTACTTTTAAAAGCATTTTTTCCGTCGAAGAGGTTGTAGAAAAAATGCTTTTAAAAGTAAAAAAAAAAAAAGCCTCTGATGATTGGGCGGCTCAGCTGGGCATGGTGGGGGAGGGGGGCAGGGATTTTTGCTACCGATTCTCCGAACCACCTGCCTCCATCACTACCGGATCGGGCGATCCGGTCCGAATCAGGAGCATTTCACCCCTGCTTCTAGTCCAATCCCCTGTTCAAGCAGAAAACCCTGGCCTATACCATTTCAGACAAGCAGCTGTCCAGTCTCTTCTTAAAAACCTCCAGTGATAAAGTGCTCACAACTTCTGAAGGAAAACCGTCCCACTGGTTAATTGTCCTATCAGGAAGTTCCTCCTGAATTCCAGGTTGTTTTCTCCTTGATTAATTTCCATCCATTGTTTTGTGTCTTGCCTTCTGGTGCTTTGATCCAAACTGTTGTGGCTCCGTTGCCTAAGCCCGGGCTATCGACAGATGCAGACTCTGAGAGTGAGGGGGAGGAGTTGGCAAGGCCACCCTCTCCAGGACCCTCCTCTCTGGCAATGCCTCCGGAGGACACCAAAGGCCAAAAGATAGGCTCAGAGCCAAGCACGTCCCTGCAGCCACAGGTGGACAGCGATGAAGGAGATAAGTGATGGCTGGACTCTCGCCAGAGGCAGAGGGAGAAGCGTGCGCAGCAGAGGGGAAGGCGTGCCAGAGATTAGCTGAGTCACTGGACCACACCCCACAGGGTATAAATGTGGGTGTGGTGGCCGGTTCAGTTCGTGACGAGCAAAAACTGGAAATAATCCATGATCTCTGCGTTACTGGACTTTGCCTGCTTTATCGGACTGCATTTGGATTAATCCTTGTATTGTTGAAACTCTGCCTGTTTTATCGGAATGCTTGCAGTCTAATCTTTGTTTTGTATGAGTAAAGTCTGAATTGGCAGCTAGCCACTGGGTTGCTGCCAGCTTTATCTTCAAAGAGTTTTGTCGTGTGGCTTATTAACTCCGGGCCGTCTGTGGGGGTGCGTGAGTGGGACGGGGACAGAACACAAACCTAGTTTTGACACATTAGACAAAGAACCACCTCTCTAGGGAATAACAAAATAATAAGGGTTGGAAGGGACATTGGAAGACTTCTACTCAAACTCCCTGCTCAAGAAGGAGTCCCCGGAAGCCATCTTTTTTGTTGGATCTTCAGGCCTGCTGCCATCTATGCCATTCTGGACAAATGGCTGTCCAATCTCTTCTTGAAAACCTCCAATGATGGAGCATTCACAACTTCTGGAGGCAAGTTGTTCCACTGGTTAATTGTTCTCACTATCAGGAAATTTCTCCATAGTTCCAAGTAGCTTCTCTCCTTGATGAGTTTCCACCTGTTGCTTCTTCTCCTGCCTTCTGGTGCTTTGGAAAATAAGTTTACCCCCCTCTTTTTTGTGTCTCTCAAATATTGGAACGCTGCTATTATGTCACCCTTTGTCCTTTTTATCATTAAACTAGACACACCCAATTACTGCAACCGTTCCTTCATATGTTTTCGCCTCCAGAGATGACATTCATTTCTGGAAATTCAAATTCATTGAAGTCCATGAAATGAAATTCACTGAAATGCATGAAATGAAAAACGAAGTCCATTGTTCTGACGTAGGCTTCCCGAGAGCATGAAGCAGACTCCTTGTCCCGACAAAAATCCCTTTTTATTAAGTGACTGTGAATTCCTCTCATTCACATCCAGCAAAGTCTTTCAAGGGAGAATTGACAGTCACAGACCTTATCTGGCTTGGAAAGCTGCCAGGCCGATATCTTCAAAACTTGGCAAGAAATCTCAGAGTCACAAGCCCAATTGTCTCCTGCAAACTCCCCTCCCTTTTCACTCCTCTTTATTCCCTATGGGGGGGGGGCTGTTCACCATCCACCTGAGGCTTTACTCCTGAGTTGACCCTTGTTCTTTAGCTGTTCCCTTCATCTGGGAACTCTGCGCATGTGCACACTGGGAACAGGATCCAGTTGTTCTTTTGCCCCACTTGATGTCTGACTCCGAAGGCAGCTGACAACTGTCAGAGGCCCTGGCCCCATCTCTGCCTCCGATGCAGAGCCCTCGTCAGAGCCTTCCCCAGACTCCAGGACTGGCCCATGTTCCTCTCCGATCTCCTCACTGTCTGAGTCTGCCACCAGCTCCGCTGGCAGGCCATAACATCCAGTATCCTGAGAAAGTTGGAAGGAAGGAGAAGATTATGACCAGCAAAATGGATGTTCTCAATTCCAGTGGCACCATTGATAGAATGAAAGGACCAGTTGAAGACTGGATGAAGATTGTCTTGGAGAAAAAATTATCTATAGGGTTCCTAAGAGTCAACACCAACATAATAATAATAATAATAATAATAATAATAATAATAATAATAATAATAATAATAATAATAATAATAATAATAATTTTATTTCTATACCGCCCTTCTCCCGAAGGACTCAGGGCGGTGTAGAGCCTATTTAAAAACACAGACAAGACAGCAATTAAAATTTAAAATAATTAAATAAATTGGCTCAGATTTAAAACCCCAAAAAATTTAAATACCCCAATTTAAAACTATTGTGTTGATAGTCCGGCCTGGCGGAACAACAGGGTCTTCAGTGCGCAGCGAAACACCCGGAGGTCGGAGATCTTACGTATTTCCGGGGCAGTTCCTTCCACAGGGCTGGGGCTCCCACAGAGAAGGCCTTCCCCCTGGGTGTCGCCAGCCGACATAACTTGGCCGATGGCACCCGGAGGAGACCCTCTCTGTGGGAACGGACTGGCCGGTGGGAGGCTATTGGTGGCAGAAGACGGTCTCGGACCCGGGTCCTATGGCATCTAATCAATTCTTCTGGACGACTGAAGTTCTTTCAAGACTGCTGAGAACTGGGTTTAATCCGTCCATAAGTAAAAAAAAAATATTTCCCTTGACGTCTAATCCCATTTTAAAACAGCTTTTGCTCTTTACCATAAAATCACCATCTTCAGTCAACTAAAGAGGCATCTTTTTCTCCATTACCTTCTTAGCAGACTTTTTTTAAAAAAATGAACTTAATCAAAGAAAATCGACATTCAGCAAAAAAAAAAAAAAAATAGCACAGCAAAAAAGAAAGAAAGAAAGTAGATGTTCCACCACATCAAAGAGCCTCTAAATATTAAACTTGGGATGCTTGAAGTGCAGGATATTTAATCTATACTTAATTTTAAGGTCAAATTAGCCAGAAAGAGAATTGTAGATCTCAGATATATTAATCTTCAAAGTTTGCCATGTTGTTGCCAACTTCTGCTAAAGGCAGAATGTTCTGTATTGATCTGGGGTTTAAAGAGATGAGCATTTCAAGTTATGGATAGAGTGGGGAGGGAGAGGAGGAGGAGGAGGAGGACTGGAGGGGGCGTCCTTGGTGCTTAGTTGTTAGTTGTTTTCTTGCAGTTGTTTCATGATGCAAACTACATAACATCTTCAGGGCTAGAAGGGTTTGTGGAGAGGAAGAGAAGGAGAAGGAAGGGAAAATAACAGAATCTGAGGTTTTAGCAGTTGATGGTGAGGTTCCAGAGTCTGCAAAGTTGGTCCAGAGGACACAGAGAACAATGCAATCCTAAACTGCATTAACAGAGGGATACAATCAAGATCAAGGGAGGTATTAATACCACTCTATAAAGCCTTAGTAAGGCCACACCTAGAGTACTGTATCCAGTTTTGGTCCCCACACTATAAAAAAGATGTTGAGACTCTAGAAAAAGTGCAGAGAAGAGCAACCTGGATGATGAGGGGACTGGAGACTAAAACATACGATGAACGGTTGCAGAAACTGGGCCTGGCTAGTCTAGTGAAGAGAAGGACCAGGGGAGACAGGAGAGCATCTTCCAATATTTGAGGGGATGCCACAGAGAGGAGGGGGGTAAACTATTTTCCAAAGCACCTGAAGGCCAGACAAGGACGAATGGATGAAAACTGATCAAGGAGAGATTCAACCTGGAAAGGAGGAATTTTCTGATAGTGAGAACAAAAACAGAAGTTGTCTTCGGAAGTTGTGGGAGCTTCATCACTGGAAGCTTTCAAGAAGAGACTGGATTGCCATCTGTCAGAAATGGTGTAGGGTCTCCTACTTGGGTGGCGGCTTGGACTAGACAAAAGAAGGACTAGGGGTGACATGTTAGAAGTCTTCCCATATCTCAGGGGCTGCCCCAAAGAAGAGGGAGTCAAGCTATTCTCCAAAGCACCCGAGGGTAGGACAAGAAGCAATGGGTGGAAACTAACCAAGAGGAGAAGCAACCTTGAACTAAGGAGAAACTTCCCAACAGTGAGAACAATTAACCAGTGGAACTGCTTGCCACCAGAAATTGTGGGTGCTCCATCACTGGAGGTGTTTAAGAAGAGACTGGACAGCCCCTTGTCTGAAATAGTATAGTCTCCTGCTTGAACAGAGGGTTGGACTAGAAGACCTTGAAGTTCCTTTCAGCTCTATTGATTGATTGATTGATTGAGAGGGGGTCAACCTATTCTCCAAAGTACTAGAGGGCAGGACAAGAAGTAACAGGTAGAAGAAGATCATGATAGAGAGATCGAACCTTACGCAACCAGGCACAGCCCCTCCTTACCCTGTCCTTCACTCAGATTTCATAAGAAGCCAACTCCACCCCTTCTGTTTTGAAGGCAAAGTCACGGGAGAAGGTTCCTGGGCTGGTCCAGCTGCTATTTGCCCCCAAGAGAGGACTTTCAAGAAACAACATCTAGAGGGCAAGTTGTAGCAAAGGAGCAGCAGGTGTACAAACATTGCTAGAAAATATTGAAGTTCAGAATGAGTCACGGTGAGATTATGTACATCTAGGGATGCAGGCACACCTGTTTGTCTCTTAAGGGGAGGGGGAGGGGGAGGAGGAGGGGAGGAGGAGGAGGGGAGGAGGAGGAGGAGGAGGAGAAGAAGAAGGAGGAGAAGAAGAAGGAGGAGGAGAAGGAGGAGGAGGAGGAGGAGGAGAAGAAGGAGAAGAAAAGAAGGAGGAGGAGGAGGAGGAGGAGAAGAAGAAGAAGGAGGAGGAGAAGAAAAGAAGGAGGAGGAGGAGAAGAAGAAGAAGAGGAAGAGGAAGAGGAAGAGGAAGAAGAGGAGGAGGAGGAGGAGGAGGAGGAGGAGGAGGAGGAGGAGGAGGAGGAGGAAAGGAAGGACTGTGGGGATGGACATTTCATGACCCAGCTAGGCAACATCATCAGGGATGGAAGGGAGTGGGGTTTAGGAAGAGGAGGAGGAGGAGGAAGAAGAAGAAGAAGACGGAGAAGAAGAAGACGGAGAAGGAGAAGGAGAAGAGGAGGAGGAAGAGGAGAAACATCAAAGCAGCAACAGACCATTACAGGTATTCCTCGAAGTACAACAGTTCACTTAGTGACCATTTGAAGTTACGACGACTCTGAAAAAAGTGACTTATAACCATCACACTTACACACCATCACATCAAAATATAGATGCTTGGCAACTGACCGGTATTTACGACCGTTTCAGTGTCCCGGGGATCCCCTTTTTGCGACCTTCTGACAAGCAAAGTCCACGGCCCAATTCACTTAACGACTGTGTGACTAACTGAACGGCTGCAGCGATTCACTTCACAAGGGTCGAGAGGAAACTTGTAAAATGGAGCAAAGCCCCCTAAATAGGTGTCTCGCTTAGCCGCAGAAACGTTGGGCTCAATTGTGGTCATATGTCGAGGATGGCCTGTATTGAAGGATCCCGCCCTGCCGTCTCTAACTTGAGGCCAGAGATGGGCATAGACTTTTAATTGGAATTCGCTCCTTTTGGCAACCTTAAGCAATGAATTTCACCCGAAAATGAATTTCAGATCCTTCGGCCAATCTGACAGGGAGCGGCAAACATTTTGCTTACTCCTGGCATATGAAAATATAATGTTTTATTAAGTAGTGGATCAGAGCGAGCCGGAGAAGGGATGAAAAAAATCAATCTCTCCCTTGATGTTTTGATCCCAGAGACAGCAGCGATGACACATACTTAATTCCGATTGCCGTAATTCGTGGGAGTTAATGCCGTGGACAATTACAATCGGTTTCTTGACAGGAAAATCTTGCTGATCAAGGGAAGCGAAGAGTTTTGACGTCTTTGAGCAAATTTATTTGTGCATCAGTTCTCAGAACCCCTGTAATCTGGCCGCGGCCAACGTGCCACGGCAACAACTCGCCGCGGGACAATCCAACAAGTCAATTGGATTTTTAAAAAATAATTAAAGATTTATTTTAATTTTTGCCATACACGTTTTATTCTGTCCCTCCTTTGAAGCAACTCCTTTAATGATTCGGTTCGACTATTTCTTCGCTATTAGTGTAACTCTCTTGTCCCGTGGCAAATTGGCTGCAGTGAGTTGGCCATTTTGAGTTGACTTGTGCTGCAGTGAGTTGACCATGGGGAGTTGTCTCACAGCAAGTTGGCCATGGTCAGTTGGCTGCAGTGAGTTGGTTACAGTGAGTTGGCCGTGGTGAGTTGACTGTGGCGACTTGTCCTGCAGTGAGTTGGCCGTGGCAAGTTGGCTGCAATGAGTTGGCCGTGTTGAGCTGACCATGGGGAGTTGTCCCACAGCAAGTTGGCTGCAATGAGTTGGGCATGTTGAGTTGACTTGTGCTGCAGTGAGTTGGCTGCAGTGAGTTGGCCGCGTTGAGCTGACCATGGGGAGTTGCCCCACAGCAAGTTGGCTGCAATGAGTTGGCCATGTTGAGTTGACTTGTGCTGCAGTGAGTTGGCTGCAGTGAGTTGGCCGCATTGAGCTGACCATGGGGAGTTGTCCCACAGCAAGTTGGCTGCAATGAGTTGGCCATGTTGAGTTGACTTGTGCTGCAGTGAGTTGGCCATGTTGAGTTGACTTGTGCTGCAGTGAGTTGGCCATGTTGAGTTGACTTGTGCTGCAGTGAGTTGGCCATGTTGAGTTGACTTGTGCTGCAGTGAGTTGGCCATGTTGAGTTGACTTGTGCTGCAGTGAGTTGGCCATGTTGAGTTGACTTGTGCTGCAATGAGTTGGCCATGTTGAGTTGACTTGTGCTGCAGTGAGTTGGCCATGTTGAGTTGACTTGTGCTGCAGTGAGTTGGCCATGTTGAGTTGACTTGTGCTGCAATGAGTTTGCCATGTTGAGTTGACTTGTGCTGCAGTGAGTTGGCCATGTTGAGTTGACTTGTGCTGCAGTGAGTTGGCCATGTTGAGTTGACTTGTGCTGCAATGAGTTGGCCATGTTGAGTTGACTTGTGCTGCAGTGAGTTGGCCATGTTGAGTTGACTTGTGCTGCAGTGAGTTGGCTGCAGTGAGTTGGCCGCGTTGAGCTGACCATGGGGAGTCGTCCCATAGCAAGTTGGCTGCAATGAGTTGGCCATGTTGAGTTGATTTGTAATTTTCTGACAGAGAGAACAATCAACCAATGGAACAGGAGCTGCCTTCGGAAATTGTGGGATCTCCATCCCTGGAGGCTTTCAAGAAGAGATTGGACAGCCATTTGTGTGAAATGGTATAGGGCCGTGATGGCGAACCTATGGCATGTGTGCCAGAGGTAGCACACAGAGCCCCCTCTCTGTGGGCACACGCACCGTCACCAGCTGTTCTTCTGGTTTCTGAAAAATGGCCGGAAAATGGCTGGTAAACAGCCAGAAAACAGCTCGAAAAATGGCCAGGAAATAGCACCCAAAACAGCCTGAAAATGGACCAAAAATGGCTGGAAAAGGTCCTGGAAAAGGCCCCCAAATGGCCTGAAAATGCCTCAAAAAACGGCAAAAAAAAGGCTGTTTTTTTGGGCCAAAACCAGCCTGAAAACTGCCTAAAAACGGCCTCAAAACAGCCCGAAAAATGGCCTGAAAATGGCCCAGAAAACAAGACTGAAAATGGCCCAAGAAACGCCCAAAAAACCAGCCAGTGTGTGTGTGTGTGTGTGTGTGTGCGCCGGCCAGCTGGTCTTTGGGTATCTGGTGCTCTGCCACGCGCACGTGTGTTCCGGTTTGGGCACTTGGTGCCGAAAAGGTTTGCCACCACTGGTGTAGGGTCTCCTACTTGGGTGGGGAGGTTGGGCTAGATCAGGGGTGGGCAATTGTGGCTCTTTTACAACCTGTGGACTTCAACTCCCAGAATTCCTGAGACAGCCAAGCCAAGCTGTCTCAGGAATTCTGGGAGTTGAAGTCCACAGGTTGTAAAAGAGCCACAATTGCCCACCCCTGCACTAGATGACCTAGAAAGAAAGAGAAGAAGAAAGGAGAAGAAGGAGAAAGAGGATAACCTCATAGGGGTTGTGTTGTGGCTCCGTTACCTGAACCTGTGTCATCGTCAGGAGAGGACTCTGAGAGTGAAGGAGAGGAGTTGGCAAGGCCTCCCTCTCCAGGACCCTCCTCTCTGGCAATGCCTTCGGTGTCCGCCAAAGGGCAAGAGATAGGGCCGGGGCCAAGCACGTCCACGCAGCCACAGGTGGACAGTGATGAGGGTAATGAGTCTTGGCTGGATCCACGCCAGCGTCGCAGAGATAAGCGCGCGCAACAGAAGAAAAGGCATGCCCGAGATTAGGCTGAGTCACTGGACCACACCCCACAGGGTATAAAAGGGAGTGTGGTGGCCAGTCAAATCTTGTGATGAACAAAGCTGAAAGCTTCCACGCCATTCTGCATTGCCGGACTTTTTGCTATAGACTTTGCTGGATTATCTCTGGACTTGATTAAATCCGCAATTATTAAGCTGTTTCTTTTGATGTACCAAAAGTGGGGAGAAGTTATCTCTCCTCTTCGTAAATAATAAACTCTTGGCAGGCAGCCACTAGGTTGTTGCCAAGTTCCGTTATCATAAGGAAAAGGATTTTGCCGGCTGGTTTGGTCTTTAACTCGAACGTCTGTTGGTGTGTGTGCGTGTGGTTGGGGAAGAACAGGTTGCTTCTCATTTTAGGTATAGCATTTGAGGAACTGGGATAACCTATAAGTTCCTCCCTTCCAACTCTGTTAATCTAATCTAATCTGGAGAGGGTGGGGGTGGATCCGCTACAGATCAAGTTGTCCCAAATGTGTTAACGTTGGAGAAGTGGGCTGGTGCTAAAGGGCATCGAGCGAAAGCTTTTAAAGTGACTAACCTTCATTAAAAAGACATGAAACAGCGGGGGTGGATGGTTCAGAAATAGAAGAAGAAGAAGATAGTATGGCGAGGTACTTAGGGAATGGAAAGGCGAAACATGGGGGCCTGGAGGAGGCACCTGAAGAAATGCAAATTGTGCGATGGGGAACCGTGTGTTAGTGAAGAGAGAGGGTAAAACCAGCACTCCCGTTAAAAGAAATAAAGAAGTGTTCATACCACTTTATAATGCCTTGGTAAGGCCACACTTGGAATCCTGCATCCAGTTTTGGTCGCCACGATGTAAAAAAGATGTGGAGACTCTAGAAAGAGTGCAGAGAAGAGCAACAAAGAGGATTCGGGGATTGGAGGCTGAAACATATAAAGAACGGTTGCAGGAACTGGGTATGTCTAGTCTGATGAAAAGAAGGTCTAGGAGAGACATGATAGCAGTCTTCCAATATCTCAGGGGCTGCCCCAAAGAAGAGGGAGTCAAGCTATTCTCCAAAGCCCCTGAAGGCAGGACAAGAAGCAATGGGTGGAAACTCATCAAGGAGAGAAGCAATCTGGAATTAAGGAGAAATTTCCTGACAGTGAGAACAATTCATCAGTAAAACAACTTGCCTCCAGAAGTTGTGAATGCTCCAACACTGGAAGATTTTAAGAAGATATTTGGACAACCATTTGTCTGCAATGTTAAAGGGTTTCCTGCTTGAGAAGGGGGTGAGACTAGAAGACCTCCAAGGCCCCTTCCCACTCTGTTCTTCTGTTCTGTTCTATCAACATTTGGGTATTTGCCAAAAAGCAAAATCTTAAACCTGCGTTAACAAAATTGCTGCGTTTCACATGCTACGCCGGAGCAAATAAATTACAGCCATTCCTCGACTTGCAACCACAACGGAGCCCAACATTTCCATTGCTAAGCAAGACAGTTGTTAAGTGAGTTTGGCCCCATTTTACAACCTTTCTTGCCACGGTTGTTAAGCGAATCAGCGCAGTTAAAATTAGTCACACGGTTGTTAAAAGTGAATCTGGCTTCCCCGGTAACTTTGCTTGTCAGAAGGTCGTAAAAGGGGATCATGTGACACTGCAACCGTCATAAGTATGAGTCAGTTATCAAGCCTCTGGATTTTGATCATGTGACCATGGGAATAGCGCAACGGTCGTTAAGTGTGAAAAATGGTCATAAGTCACTTTTTTTGGTGGTGTTTTAACTTTGAACGGTCGCTAATTGGATGGTCGTATGACGAGGAGTAATGGTAACAATATTTGGATGCTCATCACAAAAGTTAAACCTTAAAACTGTCTTTCTTTTTATATATATATATATATATTGAACTTTTGACTTTTAAAAACAAAAGAAAAATACAACAAAAACAAAAACACATTAAAAACACATAACAAACATAACATTACATCATTATTTTACAGCTTACTGTATCGACATGTAGATATATTCTCTACTTTTACTTAAAACTGTCTTTCACATGCTGCACTCAAGCAAATAAATGGTTTTATCTTCTGATTCACGGTTTATTGATTTAATTTATTTAGCGTATGGCTCTGACTCATGGAACATGTCACAACAGACCACAGAGGTGATCAAGGAGAGATTCAACCCGGAAATAAGGAGGAATTTTCTGACCATCAACCGATGGAACAGAAGTTGCCTTCGGAAGTTGTGGGAGCTTCATCACTGGAGGCTTTCAAGAAGAGACTGGACAGCCATCTGTCAGAAATGGTGAAGAGCAAGCTGAGAAGTCATATTGTCAATCTATCTTTCTGAATCTTTATCCCACGAGTTGGGTTGGCGGGTGGCTTAGATTTGTATAGGTTTGTAAACAGAGGGACCTTGGAGGTAAACAGGAATATCCATAGTAACATAGAAGCCTGGTAGTGCAGCGGACTAAAGTGCTGTTAAGTAGCACTTAGCTGCCTGCAATTACTGCGAGTTCGAATCTCACCAGGCTCAAGGTTGACTCAGCCTTCCATCCTTTTCGAGGTAGGTAAAATGAGGACCCGGATTGTGGGGGCAATAAGCTGACTTTGTTTAAAAAAAGAACACCGCTTAGGGGGGGCCAAAAAGCCCTACTAAGCAGGTATATACAAAAGTATGAAGGCTATTGCTTAATGCACTGTAAGCCGCCCTGAGTCTCCGGAGAAGGGCGGCATATAAATTGAACCAATAAATCTATCTATCTATCTATCTATCTATCTATCTATCTATCTATCATCTCTCTCTCTATCTATCATCTGTCTGTCTGTCTTGTCTATCTATCATCTATCTAATAAGAGCCTTGGTGGCGCAACAGACTAAAGTGCTGTTAAATAGCACCAGCTGCCTGCAATTACTGCAAGTTCAAATCTCACCAGGCTCAGGGTTGACTCAGCCTTCCATCCTTCCGAGGTAGGTAAAATGAGGACCCGGATTGTGGGGCAATAAGCTGACTTTGTATAAAAAAGAACACCACTTAGGGGGGCCCGAAAGCCGTACTAAGCAGGTATATACAAAAGTATGAAGGCTATTGCTTAACGCATTGTAAGCCGCCCTGAGTCTCCGGAAAAGGGCGGCATATAAATCGAACTAATAAATAAATAAATAAATAAATAAATAAACAAACCAACAAACAAACATAGACAGATCACTAGGAGATACAATAACACGAGATGTTTTTCATAATTACTGGGATTTATCAGACATACATAACCAGAAGCTATTCTATACAGTAGTCCTCGACTTAGGGACCTCTCGAAGTTACAACGGCACCGAAAAAAGCGACTTATGACTGGGGATCAGGGGTTGGACTAGATGACCTCCAAGGTCCCTTCCAACGCTGTTCTTCTGAACTGTTTTTCACCCTTACAACCATTGTTGCAGTCACAAGATCAAAATTCAGACGTTTGGCAACTTGACTCATCTTTATGACGGTTGGAGTGTTATGTGATCCCCTCTTGCGTCCTTCTGACAAGCTAAGTCAAGGAGGAAGCCAGATTCACTTAACAACCGTGTGACTAAGAACGGCAGTGATTCACTGAACCTCTGTGGGAAGAAAAGTGGGGGGAAACTCACTTAAAAGCTGTCTCGCTTAGCGACAGAAATGTTGGCCTCAATAGCGGTCGTAAGTCGAGGACTTCCTGTACTCTTAAACCCAACCATTGCTTCTTGTTCTCACCAGAAAGGAGCATTTTTTTACTGATTCAAGGGAAAACAGAGGAACACTGCTGCCCTCTAGTGAAAAAAGGTATGTGTGCACAGAAAGAAAGAAAAAGAGGGAGGGAGGGAGGGAGGGAGAGAGAGAGAGAGAGAGAGAGAGAGAGAGAGAGAAAGAAAGAAAGAAAGAAAGAGAAAGAAAGAAAGATGTGAGAGAGAGAGAAGGAAGGAAGGAAAAGGAAGGAAAAGGGGGAACAGAAAGAAAAAAGAAGGAAGGAAGGAGGGAAGAAAGAAAGAAAAAGAAGATGAGAGAGAGAGAGAGAAATGGAAGGAAGGAAGGAAGGAAGAAAGAAAGAAAGAAAGAAAGAAAGAAAGAAGAGCAAGAGAGAGATAGAAATGGAAAGGAAGGAAGGAGGGAAGAAAGAAAAAGAAGATGAGAGAGAGAGAGAAATGGAAGGAAGGAAGGAAGGAAGGAAGAAAGAAAGAAAGAAAGAAGAGCAAGAGAGAGATAGAAATGGAAAGGAAGGAAGAAGAGGAAGAAGAGTAATAGAGAGAGAGAAATGGAAAGGAAGGGAAGAAGGAAGGAAGGAAGGAAGAAAGAAAGAAAGAAAGAAAGAAAGAAGTGGAAGATGAAAGAGATAGAAAGGGAAAGGAAGGAAGGAAGAAAGAAAGAAAAAGAAAGAAAGAAGAGGAAGATGAGAGAAATGGAAAGGAAGGAAGAAAGAAAGAAGAGGAAGAAGAGTAATATGAGAGAGAGAATGGAAAGGAAGGAAAGAAGGAAGAAAGAAAGAAAGAAGAGGAAGATGAGAGAGAGAGAGAAATGGAAGGAAGGAAGGAAGAAAGAAAGAAGAGGAAGAAGAGTAATACGAGAGAGAGACTGGAAAGGAAGGAAGGAAGAAAGAAGAGGAAGATGAGAGAGAGAGAAATGGAAAGGAAGGAAGGGAGAAAGAAGAGGAAGAAGAGTAATATGAGAGAGAGTGGGAAGGAAGGAAGGAAGGAAGAAAAGGAAGATGAGAGAGAGAGAGAAATGTAAAGGAAGGAAGGAAGAGAGAGAGAAAGAAAAGAAAAGAAAAGAAAAGAAAAGAAAAGAAAAGAAAAGAAAAGAAAAGAAAAGGCACTTGGTATCTTGCTGCTCTATGGAATCAAAGCAACTGACTGCCAACTGAACTCTTCGTCTTAATGTTAATGTACCTACTCTCCATCCGCAGAAAGCTTTAGGAACTCAACAGCTCCACATCCTAGACTCCTTCCTCCTCCTCCTCCTCCTCCTCCTCCTCCTCCTCTTTCTTCTTCGCTGGCTGGGGAATTCTGGGAGTTGAAGTCCACACATCTTAACGTTGCCAAGACTGAGTCAGGGGTCTCCCCTGCTTAGTTCTCCAAGACACCCCCCCCCGAGGGAAGGGGCTGCTGCTTCCCATTTCCCCCTTCCCCAAATCCCTTCAAGGGGGCTCAGGACTCTTCCTCTGCCCACCCCCAAATCCCTTTCCTAAGCAGGGCGGGCTCTCTCCCTTGCGCCCCCCTCCGTTCCCCACCGCCAAGGCGGCGCCCGCGGGCTCCAGAACACTGCTGCCCCCCCGCGGCACAATGAGTTGCCAGGGCGACCGGTCCCGTCCGGCCCGGTGCGACCCTGGCCCTGGCCCGGCTGGCAGAGGGGGGGCGGAGGGCGAGCGGCTGCCCCGGGACCAACCATGCTAAGCCACAGGTGAGGCCCTCGAGGGGTCCCCCGCCGCCCCAGGAGCAGGCGAGAATGGGCACCCGGGGGGGGGACACTCTCCACTGCACCCCCGGGGAGTCCCGCCAGATGTGGGAAGGGGAGAAAAAAAGCGGCATGGATGGACCGCATTCCCACGAGACGAGCGGTGCGGACCCCGAGTTGGAGTCGGGGTCTATTGGGGAACAAGGGATCTTTGGGGTTTGGATGTGGGGGGGCTCCCCTGGTTTTCTGGGTTCGTCTGTCCCGAGGACGCAGGTAGGTTTACACGTGACACGGAGACCAGGGTTTGTTCCAGCTCCGCATCGTTTGATCTACCGCGCGGTCCTTTGTGCCACGGATTCAGATAGTTTAGTTCTCTCTCTCCCTCCCTCCCTCCATGGGATGAACCCCAGTTCCCCGACTTTGTTCTAACCTGGTTTAGCATTTCATGGGGACGCCCCTTTGGTGGGGTTGCTCCCCCTCCATTGTTAGACAGTGTCTGCCTGTCTGTCTGGGGACACTAACCCACTACCACGCCTAAATCAGGTGTTCCTAACTCCAAATTTTGGCCAACTGAAGTGTGTGGACTTCAATTCCCAGAATTCCCCAGCCAGCATGGCTGGCTGGGGAATTCTGGGAGTTGAAGTCCACCGGGTTTAAAGTCGCCAAAGTTGAAAAACTCTGGTCTTAAGCTCTAAGAGAGGCATATCATCATGAAAAAAAAAAAAAGACTTTCTTGCAAATTTTAAGCACCAGACTGGCTGGGGAATTCTGGGAGTTGAAGTCCACCCGTCTTCAAGTCACCAAGGTTGGCAAATCCTGCCCTAGATTCCAAAATGAAGCAAACCACTTTATGTGCTAAGGTGCATTACAGTCAAGTCCTTGTGGTTTGTTAACTCCCCTTTAGGGCTTAGTACCAGAGGTGGGTTTCAGCAGGTTCTAAACCAGTTCTGGAGAACCGGTAGCAGAAATTTTGAGTAGTTCGGAGAACCGGTAGTAAAAATTCTGACTGGCCCCACCCCCATCTATTCTCTGCCTCCCGAGTCCCAGCTGATCGGGAGGAAATGGGGATTTTGCAGTAACCTTCCCCTGGAGTGGGGTGGGAATGGAGATTTTACAGTATCCTTCCCCTGCCACGCCCACCAAGCCACACCCACAGAACCAGTAGTAAAAAATCTTGAAACCCACCACTGCTTAGTACGTTAGGTGCCCTAGGAAGCCAGCTTCCACATCATGGTTTGTTTAATTTATTTGATTTGTATACCGCCCTACTCCCGAAGGACTCAGGGCGGTGAACAGCCACAAGCTAAAAACACATAAATACAAATTTTAAAAACAGAATAAAACCGAATTAAACAATTTGGCCGAAGACAGATTTAAAACACCCCAATAAATTAAAAACAAATTAAAATTTGTGTTTTAAAAAGGGGGAAAGGGAAAAATTAGGCCAGGCCAGCCTAATAAATGGAATAAAAAGGTTTTAAGAGCACGGCGGAAGGTTCGCAGATCTGGGATCCTCCGTATCTCCAGAGGGAGCTCATTCCAGATAGCAGGTACCCCCACAGGGAAGGCTCTCCCCCTGGGGGCCGCCGGTCAACATTGTTTGGCCGACGGCACCCGGAGGAGCCCCTCTCTATGAGAGTGTACCGGCTGGTAGGAGGCTACTGGTGGCAGCAGGCGGTCCCGTAGATAACCAGGTCCTAAGCCATGGAGCGCTCTAAAGGTGGTAACCAAGACCTTGAAGCGCACACGGAAGACTACCGGGAGCCAGTGCAGCTCGCGCAGGAGAGGTGTTACATGGGAACGCCATGTCTCTCCCATAACCACCCGCGCGGCCGCACTCTGTGCCAGTTGGAGCCTGTTGAGCTGGGTTTTGCTGGCCTCCCATCTGAGGCTTGGCTAGAACCACCATTTGCGTGGTGTTCAACCCCAATGAAGTTTTCCCACTGTATAAACCTGGCCCTGTAGCTTTTTGTGGGTATTTCACACCCCAGGTGTGTTGTTTTCTCATCCCTGCAGTGACCTCCTTTCTTGAAGTCTTTATCCTGGACTGTAGAATCACTTCAGGAGTTTTCACACATTGTATTGGGTTCCTTTCCCATTCCTTTGTCCCTCCCGCCATGTAACATGTAACTTTACACTATCATGGCTTGAGTTAGAATATTTAGAATAATAAAGAGTTGGAAGGGACCTTGGAGGTCTTCTAGTCCAACCCCCTGCTTAGGCAGGAAACCCTACACCACTTCAGACAAATGGTTATCCAATAACATCTTAAAACCTTCCAGTGCTGGAGCATTCACAACTTCTGCAGGCAAGTTGTTCCACCTGTTAATTGTTAATTGTTCTCACTTTTAGGAAGTTTCTCCTTAGTTCTAAGTTGCTTCCCTCCTTGGTTAGTTTCCATCTGTTGCTTCTTGTCCTGCCCTCAGGTGCTTTGGAGAATAGCTTGACTCCCTCTTCTTTGGGGCAACCCCTGAGATATTGCTATCATGTCTCCCCTAGTCCTTTTCATTAAACTAGATATACTCAGTTCCTGCAACCGTTCTTCATATGTTTCAGCCTCCAATCCCTGAATCCTCTTTGTTGCTCTTCTCTGCACTCTTTCCAGAGTCTCAACATCTTTTTTACATCGTGGCGACCAAAACTGAATGCAATATTCCAAGTGTGGCCTTACCAAGGCATTATAAAGTGGTATTAACCCTTCACGTGATCTTGATTCTATCCCTCTGTTTATGAAGCCCAGAACTGTGTTGGTTTTTTTGGCAGCTGCAGCACACAGCTGGCCCATATTTAAATGGTTGTCCACTAGGACTCCAAGATTCCTCTCACAGTTACTACTATTGAGCGAGGTACCACATCTACTGTTGCATTTTGTTCTTGCCTAAATGTAGAACCTTCCTTTTTTTCACCCTTGAATTTCATTTTGTTAGATAGCGCCTAATGTTCAGTGTTTGGTGTCATCTGCAAATTTGATGAGTTTCCCATCTATCTCCTCGTCCAAGTCATTGATGAAGATGTTGAAGAGTACTGGGCCTATGAATTATTTGTAAAAGTAATAAAAGCGTGATACAGATCAATAAATAAAATGTTTGGATGTTTTAAACCTATATAGCAGTGTTTCTGGCAACTTGAAGATATGTGGACTGCAACTCCCAGAATTCCCCAGTCAGCTATGCAAAATTTAAAAAAATGTGGGTTAAATCTGCTATGCTGTCAAAAGAAAGATCAAAGAACTTCTATGGTTTAAACAGCTTTGTGCAAACTAATTTCCTATCAGCTTTCATTCTAAAATTCTGTTCGTTTATTGGCAAGCAGAAATATGAAACTATTAAAAATGTAGCTAAACAATAACAGTACCCCGAATAAAAATGCACTAAGAAATGTAGAATTTAATACTGTATGTATTGGACTCTAATATTACAGCGTCCAACATGCGTGTTTATTAAATTGTTTATTTTTAATTAAATTTCTCTGGGTTTCATGGGGCTCTGGATCGCAGGCTTAATAATGCTTTATCAAATGTTTGAAACCAAGGAATTTACACCTCTCTTTTCAGCCATCCTTAAAAGTTGCTTCCTCTGCCTTTTAACTCTGCAGCTGCTTTCTTTAACTTTCTTTTAATCAGGTTTTTAACTTCGTTAACTTTTATATGTGTTTGCTGCTTTATTTCTAAACAACCCAGAGGCATATAAGTGTGATTGGGGAAAAGAAAGAAAGAAAGAAAGAAAGAAAGAAAGAAAGAAAGAAAGAAAGAAAGAAAGAAAGAAAGAAAGAAAGAAAGAAAGAAAAAAAGAAAGAAAAAAAGAAAGAAAGAAAGAGGGAGGGAGGGAGGGAGGGAGGAAGGAAAGGAAAGGAAAGGAAAGGAAAGGAAAGGAAGGAAGAAAAAAAGATATTAGATAGATAGATGGATAATGGATAGATAGATATATAGATAGATACACAGACAGACAGATAGACATAGATATTAGATAGATAATAGATAGATAGATAGATAGATAGATAATGATTAGATAGATAGATAGATAGATAACGATTAGATAGATAGGTAGATAGATAGATAGATAGATAGATAGATAGACAGATATAGATATTAAATAGATAATAATTAGATAGATAGATAATGATTAGATAGATAGATAGATAACGATTAGATAGATAGGTAGATAGATAGATAGATAGATAGATAGATAGACAGACAGACATAGATATTAGATAGATAATAATTAGATAGATAATGATTAGATAGATAGATAATGATTAGATCGATAGATAGATAGATAGACAGATAGACAGACAGATAGATAATAATAATTAGATAGATATATAATAATTAGATAGATAGATAGATAGATAGATAATGATTAGATAGATAGATAGATAGATAGATAGATAGATAGATAGATAGATAGAAGATAGAGAGAGAGAGAGAGAGATGAAGACACTTCTTGGATGAGAAGTGAAATGTCTTCAAAGAAAAACCAGAAAGTCCAGTTTTAGTCCAGACCTAGTGAAGCCAGCTCTGATCCCACTCAGCGCCTTGCCTCATGTTTCATGAGTCATGTTTCCCCTTCCCCCCCGAGGTGTGTCATCAGTCACATTCACCCAACGAAGCAATTTCCCGGATCGTAGAAGTCACTCCCTCTGGCCGTTACTGGTTTCTGCGGAGATGGCCTTGACTTTGGCCGACTAGGATGTGCGTTTGAGGTGCAAATTTCTCGATGCAGTTGCGAGGCTCGGTTCCCCATCCCTCTGCCTATGGCAACTCAGGAGCGGGTTAGGGAAGCCTCGCGAGTTGACAATTGGATTAGTAACCTGGTTGTTAAGTGAATCTGGTTTCCCCCTTGACTTTGCTTGTCAGAAGGTCGCAAAAGGGGATCACATGACCTTGAGACGCAGCAATGGTCATAAATATGAACCAGTTACCAAGCCTCTGAAGTTTGATCATGGGGATGCTTCAAAGCTTGTAACTGTTAAAAAAACGGTCGTAAGTCACTTTTTTCAGAGATGTCATAACTTTGAACAGTCACTAAGCGAACTGCTGTAAGTTGAGGATTACAGATAGATAAATAGATAGATATAGATAGATATATTGAGGATTATATATATATATATATATATGTATGTATGTATATGTGTGTGTGTATGTATGTATGTATGTATATATATATATATATATATATATATATATATATATATATATATATATATATATATATATATATATGTTTTTCTTCTAGCCAGGTTTTCCCTACGTAGCCAAGGTTTTTTTGTAGCTCCAGCTCAGTAGAATCTCATCTACTCGGTTCTGGGCTTTTTTCCTTTCTAACACCTAGCAAGCTCTAACTGCTAGGTGGGAGACCTAAATAGATCCATTTCTAGCTCGTTAGCTGTCGTCAGTAGGCCACACCCACCTCCTCCCTGTAAAGGCATAGTATCAATTTTCTTACTTCTTCGTAGGGTCTATGTGTGTTTTTCTTCTAGCCAGGTTTTCCCTACGTAGCCAAGGTTTTTTTTGTAGCTCCAGCTCAGTAGAATCTCATCTACTCGGTTCTGGGCTTTTTTCCTTTCTAACACCTAGCAAGCTCTGACTGCTAGGTGGGAGACCTAAATAGATCCATTTCTAGCTCGTTAGCTGTCGTCAGTAGGCCACACCCACCTCCTCCCTGTAAAGGAATAGTATCAATTTTCTTACTTCTTCGTAGGGTCTATGTGTGTTTTTCTTCTAGCCAGGTTTTCCCTACGTAGCCAAGGTTTTTTTTGTAGCTCCAGCTCAGTAGAATCTCATCTACTCGGTTCTGGGCTTTTTTCCTTTCTAACACCTAGCAAGCTCTGACTGCTAGGTGGGAGACCTAAATAGATCCATTTCTAGCTCGTTAGCTGTCGTCAGTAGGCCACACCCACCTCCTCCCTGTAAAAGCGTAGTATCAATTTTCTTACTTCTTCGTAGGGTCTATGTGTGTTTTTCTTCTAGCCAGGTTTTCCCTACGTAGCCAAGGTTTTTTTTGTAGCTCCAGCTCAGTAGAATCTCATCTACTCGGTTCTGGGCTTTTTTCCTTTCTAACACCTAGCAAGCTCTGACTGCTAGGTGGGAGACCTAAATAGATCCATTTCTAGCTCGTTAGCTGTCGTCAGTAGGCCACACCCACCTCCTCCCTGTAAAGGCATAGTATCAATTTTCTTACTTCTTCGTAGGGTCTATGTGTGTTTTTTTTCTAGCCAGGTTTTCCCTACGTAGCCAAGGTTTTTTTTTGTAGCTCCAGCTCAGTAGAATCTCATCTACTCGGTTCTGGGCTTTTTTCCTTTCTAACACCTAGCAAGCTCTGACTGCTAGGTGGGAGACCTAAATAGATCCATTTCTAGCTCGTTAGCTGTCGTCAGTAGGCCACACCCACCTCCTCCCTGTAAAGGCATAGTATCAATTTTCTTACTTCTTCGTAGGGTCTATGTGTGTTTTTTTTCTAGCCAGGTTTTCCCTACGTAGCCAAGGTTTTTTTTGTAGCTCCAGCTCAGTAGAATCTCATCTACTCGGTTCTGGGCTTTTTTCCTTTCTAACACCTAGCAAGCTCTGACTGCTAGGTGGGAGACCTAAATAGATCCATTTCTAGCTCGTTAGCTGTCGTCAGTAGGCCACACCCACCTCCTCCCTGTAAAGGCATAGTATCAATTTTCTTACTTCTTCGTAGGGTCTATGTGTGTTTTTCTTCTAGCCAGGTTTTCCCTACGTAGCCAAGGTTTTTTTTGTAGCTCCAGCTCAGTAGAATCTCATCTACTCGGTTCTGGGCTTTTTTCCTTTCTAACACCTAGCAAGCTCTGACTGCTAGGTGGGAGACCTAAATAGATCCATTTCTAGCTCGTTAGCTGTCGTCAGTAGGCCACACCCACCTCCTCCCTGTAAAGGCATAGTATCAATTTTCTTACTTCTTCGTAGGGTCTATGTGTGTTTTTTTTCTAGCCAGGTTTTCCCTACGTAGCCAAGGTTTTTTTTGTAGCTCCAGCTCAGTAGAATCTCATCTACTCGGTTCTGGGCTTTTTTCCTTTCTAACACCTAGCAAGCTCTGACTGCTAGGTGGGAGACCTAAATAGATCCATTTCTAGCTCGTTAGCTGTCGTCAGTAGGCCACACCCACCTCCTCCCTGTAAAGGCATAGTATCAATTTTCTTACTTCTTCGTAGGGTCTATGTGTGTTTTTCTTCTAGCCAGGTTTTCCCTACGTAGCCAAGGTTTTTTTTTTTGTAGCTCCAGCTCAGTAGAATCTCATCTACTCGGTTCTGGGCTTTTTTCCTTTCTAACACCTAGCAAGCTCTGACTGCTAGGTGGGAGACCTAAATAGATCCATTTCTAGCTCGTTAGCTGTCGTCAGTAGGCCACACCCACCTCCTCCCTGTAAAGGCATAGTATCAATTTTCTTACTTCTTCGTAGGGTCTATGTGTGTTTTTCTTCTAGCCAGGTTTTCCCTACGTAGCCAAGGTTTTTTTTGTAGCTCCAGCTCAGTAGAATCTCATCTACTCGGTTCTGGGCTTTTTTCCTTTCTAACACCTAGCAAGCTCTGACTGCTAGGTGGGAGACCTAAATAGATCCATTTCTAGCTCGTTAGCTGTCGTCAGTAGGCCACACCCACCTCCTCCCTGTAAAGGCATAGTATCAATTTTCTTACTTCTTCGTAGGGTCTATGTGTGTTTTTCTTCTAGCCAGGTTTTCCCTACGTAGCCAAGGTTTTTTTTTTTTTGTAGCTCCAGCTCAGTAGAATCTCATCTACTTGGTTCTGGGCTTTTTTCCTTTCTAACACCTAGCAAGCTCTGACTGCTAGGTGGGAGACCTAAATAGATCCATTTCTAGCTCGTTAGCTGTCGTCAGTAGGCCACACCCACCTCCTCCCTGTAAAGGCATAGTATCAATTTTCTTACTTCTTCGTAGGGTCTATGTGTGTTTTTCTTCTAGCCAGGTTTTCCCTACGTAGCCAAGGTTTTTTTTGTAGCTCCAGCTCAGTAGAATCTCATCTACTCGGTTCTGGGCTTTTTTCCTTTCTAACACCTAGCAAGCTCTGACTGCTAGGTGGGAGACCTAAATAGATCCATTTCTAGCTCGTTAGCTGTCGTCAGTAGGCCACACCCACCTCCTCCCTGTAAAAGCGTAGTATCAATTTTCTTACTTCTTCGTAGGGTCTATGTGTGTTTTTCTTCTAGCCAGGTTTTCCCTACGTAGCCAAGGTTTTTTTTTTTGTAGCTCCAGCTCAGTAGAATCTCATCTACTCGGTTCTGGGCTTTTTTCCTTTCTAACACCTAGCAAGCTCTGACTGCTAGGTGGGAGACCTAAATAGATCCATTTCTAGCTCGTTAGCTGTCGTCAGTAGGCCACACCCACCTCCTCCCTGTAAAGGCATAGTATCAATTTTCTTACTTCTTCGTAGGGTCTATGTGTGTTTTTCTTCTAGCCAGGTTTTCCCTACGTAGCCAAGGTTTTTTTTGTAGCTCCAGCTCAGTAGAATCTCATCTACTCGGTTCTGGGCTTTTTTCCTTTCTAACACCTAGCAAGCTCTGACTGCTAGGTGGGAGACCTAAATAGATCCATTTCTAGCTCGTTAGCTGTCGTCAGTAGGCCACACCCACCTCCTCCCTGTAAAGGCATAGTATCAATTTTCTTACTTCTTCGTAGGGTCTATGTGTGTTTTTCTTCTAGCCAGGTTTTCCCTACGTAGCCAAGGTTTTTTTTGTAGCTCCAGCTCAGTAGAATCTCATCTACTCGGTTCTGGGCTTTTTTCCTTTCTAACACCTAGCAAGCTCTGACTGCTAGGTGGGAGACCTAAATAGATCCATTTCTAGCTCGTTAGCTGTCGTCAGTAGGCCACACCCACCTCCTCCCTGTAAAGGCATAGTATCAATTTTCTTACTTCTTCGTAGGGTCTATGTGTGTTTTTTTTCTAGCCAGGTTTTCCCTACGTAGCCAAGGTTTTTTTTGTAGCTCCAGCTCAGTAGAATCTCATCTACTCGGTTCTGGGCTTTTTTCCTTTCTAACACCTAGCAAGCTCTGACTGCTAGGTGGGAGACCTAAATAGATCCATTTCTAGCTCGTTAGCTGTCGTCAGTAGGCCACACCCACCTCCTCCCTGTAAAGGCATAGTATCAATTTTCTTACTTCTTCGTAGGGTCTATGTGTGTTTTTCTTCTAGCCAGGTTTTCCCTACGTAGCCAAGGTTTTTTTTTTTGTAGCTCCAGCTCAGTAGAATCTCATCTACTCGGTTCTGGGCTTTTTTCCTTTCTAACACCTAGCAAGCTCTGACTGCTAGGTGGGAGACCTAAATAGATCCATTTCTAGCTCGTTAGCTGTCGTCAGTAGGCCACACCCACCTCCTCCCTGTAAAGGCATAGTATCAATTTTCTTACTTCTTCGTAGGGTCTATGTGTGTTTTTCTTCTAGCCAGGTTTTCCCTACGTAGCCAAGGTTTTTTTTGTAGCTCCAGCTCAGTAGAATCTCATCTACTCGGTTCTGGGCTTTTTTCCTTTCTAACACCTAGCAAGCTCTGACTGCTAGGTGGGAGACCTAAATAGATCCATTTCTAGCTCGTTAGCTGTCGTCAGTAGGCCACACCCACCTCCTCCCTGTAAAGGCATAGTATCAATTTTCTTACTTCTTCGTAGGGTCTATGTGTGTTTTTCTTCTAGCCAGGTTTTCCCTACGTAGCCAAGGTTTTTTTTTTTTGTAGCTCCAGCTCAGTAGAATCTCATCTACTTGGTTCTGGGCTTTTTTCCTTTCTAACACCTAGCAAGCTCTGACTGCTAGGTGGGAGACCTAAATAGATCCATTTCTAGCTCGTTAGCTGTCGTCAGTAGGCCACACCCACCTCCTCCCTGTAAAGGCATAGTATCAATTTTCTTACTTCTTCGTAGGGTCTATGTGTGTTTTTCTTCTAGCCAGGTTTTCCCTACGTAGCCAAGGTTTTTTTTGTAGCTCCAGCTCAGTAGAATCTCATCTACTCGGTTCTGGGCTTTTTTCCTTTCTAACACCTAGCAAGCTCTGACTGCTAGGTGGGAGACCTAAATAGATCCATTTCTAGCTCGTTAGCTGTCGTCAGTAGGCCACACCCACCTCCTCCCTGTAAAAGCGTAGTATCAATTTTCTTACTTCTTCGTAGGGTCTATGTGTGTTTTTCTTCTAGCCAGGTTTTCCCTACGTAGCCAAGGTTTTTTTTTTTGTAGCTCCAGCTCAGTAGAATCTCATCTACTCGGTTCTGGGCTTTTTTCCTTTCTAACACCTAGCAAGCTCTGACTGCTAGGTGGGAGACCTAAATAGATCCATTTCTAGCTCGTTAGCTGTCGTCAGTAGGCCACACCCACCTCCTCCCTGTAAAGGCATAGTATCAATTTTCTTACTTCTTCGTAGGGTCTATGTGTGTTTTTCTTCTAGCCAGGTTTTCCCTACGTAGCCAAGGTTTTTTTTGTAGCTCCAGCTCAGTAGAATCTCATCTACTCGGTTCTGGGCTTTTTTCCTTTCTAACACCTAGCAAGCTCTGACTGCTAGGTGGGAGACCTAAATAGATCCATTTCTAGCTCGTTAGCTGTCGTCAGTAGGCCACACCCACCTCCTCCCTGTAAAGGCATAGTATCAATTTTCTTACTTCTTCGTAGGGTCTATGTGTGTTTTTCTTCTAGCCAGGTTTTCCCTACGTAGCCAAGGTTTTTTTTGTAGCTCCAGCTCAGTAGAATCTCATCTACTCGGTTCTGGGCTTTTTTCCTTTCTAACACCTAGCAAGCTCTGACTGCTAGGTGGGAGACCTAAATAGATCCATTTCTAGCTCGTTAGCTGTCGTCAGTAGGCCACACCCACCTCCTCCCTGTAAAGGCATAGTATCAATTTTCTTACTTCTTCGTAGGGTCTATGTGTGTTTTTTTTCTAGCCAGGTTTTCCCTACGTAGCCAAGGTTTTTTTTTGTAGCTCCAGCTCAGTAGAATCTCATCTACTCGGTTCTGGGCTTTTTTCCTTTCTAACACCTAGCAAGCTCTGACTGCTAGGTGGGAGACCTAAATAGATCCATTTCTAGCTCGTTAGCTGTCGTCAGTAGGCCACACCCACCTCCTCCCTGTAAAGGCATAGTATCAATTTTCTTACTTCTTCGTAGGGTCTATGTGTGTTTTTTTTCTAGCCAGGTTTTCCCTACGTAGCCAAGGTTTTTTTTGTAGCTCCAGCTCAGTAGAATCTCATCTACTCGGTTCTGGGCTTTTTTCCTTTCTAACACCTAGCAAGCTCTGACTGCTAGGTGGGAGACCTAAATAGATCCATTTCTAGCTCGTTAGCTGTCGTCAGTAGGCCACACCCACCTCCTCCCTGTAAAGGCATAGTATCAATTTTCTTACTTCTTCGTAGGGTCTGTGTGTGTTTTTCTTCTAGCCAGGTTTTCCCTACGTAGCCAAGGTTTTTTTTGTAGCTCCAGCTCAGTAGAATCTCATCTACTCGGTTCTGGGCTTTTTTCCTTTCTAACACCTAGCAAGCTCTGACTGCTAGGTGGGAGACCTAAATAGATCCATTTCTAGCTCGTTAGCTGTCGTCAGTAGGCCACACCCACCTCCTCCCTGTAAAGGCATAGTATCAATTTTCTTACTTCTTCGTAGGGTCTATGTGTGTTTTTCTTCTAGCCAGGTTTTCCCTACGTAGCCAAGGTTTTTTTTTTTGTAGCTCCAGCTCAGTAGAATCTCATCTACTCGGTTCTGGGCTTTTTTCCTTTCTAACACCTAGCAAGCTCTGACTGCTAGGTGGGAGACCTAAATAGATCCATTTCTAGCTCGTTAGCTGTCGTCAGTAGGCCACACCCACCTCCTCCCTGTAAAGGCATAGTATCAATTTTCTTACTTCTTCGTAGGGTCTATGTGTGTTTTTCTTTTAGCCAGGTTTTCCCTACGTAGCCAAGGTTTTTTTTGTAGCTCCAGCTCAGTAGAATCTCATCTACTCGGTTCTGGGCTTTTTTCCTTTCTAACACCTAGCAAGCTCTGACTGCTAGGTGGGAGACCTAAATAGATCCATTTCTAGCTCGTTAGCTGTCGTCAGTAGGCCACACCCACCTCCTCCCTGTAAAGGCATAGTATCAATTTTCTTACTTCTTCGTAGGGTCTATGTGTGTTTTTCTTCTAGCCAGGTTTTCCCTACGTAGCCAAGGTTTTTTTTGTAGCTCCAGCTCAGTAGAATCTCATCTACTCGGTTCTGGGCTTTTTTCCTTTCTAACACCTAGCAAGCTCTGACTGCTAGGTGGGAGACCTAAATAGATCCATTTCTAGCTCGTTAGCTGTCGCTAGGTGTTAGAAAGGAAAAAAGCCCAGAACCGAGTAGATGAGATTCTACTGAGCTGGAGCTACAAAAAAAAACCTTGGCTACGTAGGGAAAACCTGGCTAGAAGACAAACACACATAGACCCTACGAAGAAGTAAGAAAATTGATACTATGCCTTTACAGGGAGGAGGTGGGTGTGGCCTACTGACGACAGCTAACGAGCTAGAAATGGATCTATTTAGGTCTCCCACCTAGCAGTCAGAGCTTGCTAGGTGTTAGAAAGGAAAAAAGCCCAGAACCGAGTAGATGAGATTCTACTGAGCTGGAGCTACAAAAAAAAAACCTTGGCTACGTAGGGAAAACCTGGCTAGAAGAAAAACACACATAGACCCTACGAAGAAGTAAGAAAATTGATACTATGCCTTTACAGGGAGGAGGTGGGTGTGGCCTACTGACGACAGCTAACGAGCTAGAAATGGATCTATTTAGGTCTCCCACCTAGCAGTCAGAGCTTGCTAGGTGTTAGAAAGGAAAAAAGCCCAGAACCGAGTAGATGAGATTCTACTGAGCTGGAGCTACAAAAAAAAAAACCTTGGCTACGTAGGGAAAACCTGGCTAGAAGAAAAACACACATAGACCCTACGAAGAAGTAAGAAAATTGATATATATATATATATATATATATATATATATATATATATATATATGTGTATATATATATATATATATATATATATATATATATATGTATATATATATATATATATATATATATATATATATATATATATATATATATATGATTATTTGCTGATGCTTCATTTGGGCTAAATTTGTATACTGGTGATTGCACGACCTCTGTAGATCAGTGGTGGTATTCAGCCAGTTCTATCTGGTTCGGGCGAATTGGTAGCGGAGGCTGCAGGAGGCTCCGCCCATCCGCCCGGACGTCATCACGTCCCGTTTTTGACGCTCTGCTGTATGCACGCATGCTCACATTTACGAACCGGTAACGAAGGTAAGCGAATATGACTCCTGCTGTAGCCTGACTAGGTGGCTCAGTGGCTAAGACACTGAGTTTGTCAATCAGAAAAGTCCGCGGTTCGAATCCCTAGTACAGGTCTCCTTGCGTGAGCAGGGGGTTGGACTAGATGACCTCCAAGATCCCTTCCAACTCTGTTACTGTTATAGATGCCGTGCGCTATATAAATATAGATGTATGAACGATGACCCTGACTTGTTTCTTCCCTTTGTCGTTGCTTCTTCCAGCCCAGGTAGGATGAACATTGGAACGATTGACCTCTACTTGAACAAGTTAGGAGCCAGCCTCCCAACCATGGCGTACCACGACGAAGAGCGTGAGAACGAAGCTTGGAGCATCTACTTGGAGAGGAAGAACATGGTGCTGGAGTTCCTACATGCGGACCTGAGCCTGCACCTCCTCCGACGGCACCACAAACGGATTGAACTTCTCAAGAAGTGCTCCTACTACCTCGAAATCCTGCCCAAGCATCTGGCCCTGGGAGATCAGAACCACCTGATGCTTCCCACCACTATGTTCCAACTGATCGATCCTTGGCGCTTCCAAAGGATGAAAAAAGTGGGCACCATCCAGACCAAAATTCAGCTGCTGCTCCTGTCTGACCTGCTAGAAGAATTAGAGAGAGGTCGGGAGGAGCTGGTCCACCTTCTGGAGACTTATGACATGATGACTTTCCTTTCCAGGTGGGACACACTCAAGCAGAAGCTCTCCAGACTTTCGGAACAAATGGATTACTTCCTGGCCATGCTGGTCCCCGGACGGTTGTACATCAAACACCGGCTGGTCTCCGACGTTGGGATCACCAAAATCCCACACATCAGACTAGTCCTCAGTACCAAGATGCCCGTGATGTTTGACCGGAGGGAATCGGCGGCCCACGAGGACTGGGTCAGCCTCAAATGGTTGGTCACAAGCCAGCAGTCCCAGCTGGACCAGTTCGAACTCCAGTTTCGGCTGTTGGAGCCCAGAACTCCTCAAGAGCGAGTCCAGTGTGGAATTATGCCGGTCACCTCCAACACGTGTGAAATACACAACCTCTTGTCCGATCGCTTGTATAGGTTCACCGTCCGAAGAGCGGAAACGTACACGCTTGTCTACGAACAGTGGCGTGATTCCATACTGCTTAAGACTAAACCGTATCTTGCCGAAAACGTGGGAGAGGACACCTCACAACCCTGATATTCCCCACCTTTGCCATTCCCGAGGGGTGTAAAAAATAAGCCAGATTAAAAGCAAAACCCTTATTTTTAAAAAAGCGCGACATTCAAGCACGAGGTCTTTCTTTAAGGGCAGGGGTCAGCAACCTGCGGCTCTGGAGCCACATGTGGCTCTTTCACCCTTCTGCTGCGGCTCCCTGTCACTCAAAATATGCGTCACAACCGCCAATGTGCGACACCCACCAACACGCGATTTATTTATTTATTTATTTATTTATTTATTTATTTATTTATTTATTTATTTATTATTCAAATTTCTCCTTTCGGACTCAGGGCGGTGAACAGCCAAAATAAAAATATCTATACATAACATTACAGTTAAAAAATAGAGTTAAAATAATTTATAATATTGAGCTTTTCAACCCCCGGTAGGCCAACCAGGGATAAATCCAAGAAAAGAAAAGTTTTAGAAGAAAACAGAACATTTAATTCAACTACATAGGCTAGTTTTGTGGCCGCTCAAGAAATAGTCAGGCACGGGAAGGGTTTTGTGGCTCCCGGTGTTTTCTTTTCTGTGGGAAACGGGTCCAAATGGCTCTTTGAGTGTTTAAGGTTGCAGACCCCTGCTTTAAGGGAATACAGATAGTCCTCAACTGAGGACTCTCTGCAGGGGGTGGGCTTCAAAAATTTTAGGAAGGGGTTTTCTGCCTGGTTGCTGGGTGGGCGTGGCCATAGTGGGCGTGGCCTAGTCAGCCTCCTGCACCACAGCGGGGGGAGCTTTTTTGCCCTCTCTGGGCTCCGGAGGTTTTCCTTGAGTCTCCGGGAGGGTGAAAATGGCCTCCCCAGGCTCCAGAGGCGCTCCAAAGGCCCTCTTCCCAAACTTCCAGTAGGCCTGTTTTTTGCCCTCCCGGAGCCCCATGGGGACTCCTGGGAGGGGAGGGGTGGGGTGGGCGGGCCAGCCAGGAGTGGGATTTGGGGGTTCTCCAAACTGCACAGAATCTTAGTTAGAGGTTCTCCCAAATCCCTGCGAACCCCCAGCAGCCCACTCCTGAATATTTGTAACTATTTTTGTTGGTAAGTGAGACTGGACAGCCACTTGTCTGAAAGGGTATAGGGCAGGGGTGTCAAATTTAAGGCTCAAACTCCAGATCTGGCCCGTGGGGTACTTGGGATCTGGCCCGCGGGACCACCCTGGAAACAGCAAAGGACCGGCCTGCAGCTTGGGGGGGGACCGCAAACAAAGCTCTGTTTTCACTGGCAGAGGACTGCAGGAGGTTGTCGTGGCCGAAAATGGGACCTGGCTGGGCTGCGTGCGGTTCCCCCCGAGCTCCATTTTCGCTGGCAGAGGGCTAGCAAATAAAACTAAAAACAAAAGGAGAAATAATAATAATAATAATAATAATAATAATTTTATTTCTATACCGCCCTTCTCCCGAAGGACTCAGGGCGGTGTACAGCCTATTTAAAAACACAGACAAAACAACAGTATAAAATTTAAAATAATTAAATAGGTGGCTCAAATTTAAAACCCCAATAAATTTAAATACCCAATTTAAAACTATTGTGTTGATAGTCCGGCTTGGCGGAACAACAGGGTCTTCAATGCGCAGCGAAATGCCCGGAGGTCGGAGATCTTACGAATTTCCGGGGGCAGTTCATTCCATAGGGCTGGGGCTCCCACAGAGAAGGCCCTCCCCCTGGGTGTCGACAGCCGACATAACTTGGCCGATGGCACCCTGAGGAGACCCTCTCTGTGGGAACGGACTGGTCGGTGGGAGGCTATTGGTGGCAGAAGACGGTCTCGGAGGTACCCGGGTCCTATGCCATGGAGCGCTTTAAAGGTGGTAACCAACACCTTGAATCGCACCCGGAAGACCACTGGGAGCCAGTGCAGCTCGCGCAGGAGGGGTGTCACATGGGCACAGCGGGACGCGCCCATAACCATGTAAAGAGGAAAGACGAAGAAAATGAAACGATGGGAAGAGAGCAAGGAAGGAAAAATAAGGAAAGGGGGGAAGGAAAGAGAATGAAGAGGAAAGGAAAAAGAAGGGAGGGAGGGGGAAAGGGAAGGAAGGAAGGAAGGAAGGAAGGAAGGAAGGAAGGAAGGAAGGAGGGAGGGAGGGAGGGAAGGAAGGAAGGAAGATTATGAGAGTGAGTGAGTGTCTCTGGGAAGTCTTGGCTTAACACTTGGCCACTACAGGTGTCCCCAAAATGAGTCCTGTGTCATGCCCACCATGGCCACGCCCCTGGCCACGCCCCCCCACCCCGAGGTCAAACATAACCCTGATGCAGCCCTCAATGAAATCGAGTTTGACACCCCTAGTGGAGGGTCTCCTGCTTAAGCAGGGGGTTGGACTAGAAGACCTCCAAGGTCCCTTCCATCTCTATTCCGATTGAGAATTGATGGTTAAGTGAATTTTTTTTTTAATTTGATTTATATGCCGCCCTTCTCCGGAGACTCAGGGCGGCTTACAATGCGTTAAGCAAAAGTTTTGTCCTGTTTTACAACCTTTCTTGCCACGCTTTTTTTTTAAAGGTTTTTTTTTATTTTTTTAGACAAACACACATACAAACATGCAATGTATTTTCTTTGAACAGAGTATTTGGCCGATTCATAAATTTAGACAGCGTTTAGTCATTTCAATTAAGTTTACAATTTCTGTATTTCCTTGCCACACTTGTTGAGTGCATCACCACAGTTGTTAACTTAGTAACATGGTTGTTAAGTGAATCTGGCTTCCCCACTGACTTTGCGGGTCAGAAGGTTGCAAAAAAGGGGATCACGTGACCCCAGGGACACTGCGACCATCATAACTATGAATCAGTTGCCAAGCATCTGAATTTTGATCATGTGGACACGGGAATAGTGCAACGGTCATTAAGTGTGAAAAATGATCATGTCACTTTTTTAGTGCTGTTTTAACAAGTCATAAGTCAGATATTTTTCCAGTGCTGTTGTAAGTTAGGTCACTAAGTGAATGGTTGTAAGTTGAGGACTACCTGTATGGAGGAATCTGAATTTCACCCGACCGCCACATTAGCCAATCAAGCCAAAACTGAAAACACATTTTGCTCGATCTTCAAGACCAAATTTTAGGTCTCGGAAAGAGTGATGGGAAAGACGACTTGAGATTCAAAATGGGCTTTTTTAAAAAAAAAAAATTATCATAACTTAAAACTCGATTAGGAGAGGAAAGAATTTATCTCCTGATTGTCAATCAGAACGTGAATAGGTGATATATTTACTAGTTCCCATGATCCTCTTAAGGGCTGTGCTAAATTAAATCAAGCTAAATTAGAGAATCGCTTTTATTGGCAAACAGACCTCCCTGAATCTGTTGATCCTGGTTAGTTTGGCACAACCCTGGCCCAGGAGTGAAATTCAGCAGGTTCTGGAGAACCGGTAGCGGAAATTTTGAATAGTTAAGAGAACCGGCAAATACCACTTCTGGCTGACCCCCGAGTGGGGTGGGAATGGAGATTTTGCAGTATCCTTCCCCTGGAGTGGGGCGGGAATGGGGATTTTGCAATATCCTTCCCCCAGGAGTGGGGATTTTGCAGTATCCTTCCCCTGACATGCCCACCAAGCCACGCCCACAGAACCAGTAGTAAAAAAATTTGAATTCCACCACTGCCCTGGCCTAATTATCCATTTAGGTCATATACAGTAGATGGTTGGTTAATGGTTTAAAAGTCCAGAGTTAAGACTCAACTTTGTGTTTGTGTGTTGTGTTTTGTGTTTATGTGACTTTCTTGGAGCTTCTCATAAAATCTGGCTTACAGGCAAAGGCTGTTTGCAAGCAAGGAGTTACCAAGTGCTAAGGCTTGGCACAAAGAGGAAATTATCTGAGAACATCCAGATAGTTATCTGCTTGCTTGATTGAATTTTATCCTGCCTTTATTACTTTATAGGTAACTCAAAGCAGTGAGCATGCCTACTGTTCCCTCCTCTTCCTCCTTTCTCCACGACAACCCTGTGAGGTGGGTTGGGCTGAGTCACTGTGACTGGCTCAAAGTCACCCAGCCAACTTTCATGCCTAAAGTGGGACTAGAACTCACCATCTCCTAATGATTGGTTCCAAGTCACCCAGCCGGCTTTCATGCCTAAAGTGGGACTAGAACTCACCATCTCCTAGCGATTGGCTCAAAATCACCCAGCCGGCTTTCATGCCTAAAGTGGGACTAGAACTCACCATCTCCTAGCGATTGGCTCAAAATCACCCAGCCGGCTTTCATGCCTAAAGTGGGACTAGAACTCACCATCCCCTAGCGATCGGCGCAAAGTCACCCAGCCGGCTTTCATGCCTAAAGTGGAACTAGAACTCACCATCCCCTAGTGATTGGCCCCAGCTGAGGTCACAAATCATGAACACATGATGCTGCAACCCTCTTAAATATATGCTGGTGGCTAAGACCCCAGATTTTGATCCAAAAATGCTGTGATGGTCAGAAGTACCAAGGACCACTTTGTTCAATGTCATCGTAACTTCGAACGGTCGCTAAACGAATGATTCTAAGTTGATTACCTGCAATACTGAGGCGCAAAACAGGTTTACTGTCCATCCTGAGCACTGAGGTACATATCTCAAACCTGGGTTTGAGAGGTTTAGCTAACCTGGGCTAGCTCTCTCGTGCAAGAAATTAATTAATTAAAATTGATCACCAGGTGAATGCATCTATGCATTTGCTAAATAAAAGGCTGCCCAACTGCCAAATAACTCTGGGTGCCTTAAGAAGGAAGGACAAAAGATAAAAGGATTTGTACATCCAGTTAAAACTCAAAACAGGAACTCTTGTAAGTCGAGGAATACCTATATATGTAGCTGGGGTTCAAACCATCTATCATAACTATACACAGTGGATTAAAAAAACTTTTTTTAAAATAATATAATATTTAGTAAATTTACAAACATTAAAATATACAGTACAAGAAATAGAAGAGAAAAAAAATAGAAAACCATAATACACAACAAAAACAAAAGAACAAAGACAAACACATCAAAACTTCAACACTAGTAACAGCTTTTCTGCATCGGTATCTCTATCCTAATTAACTTCTGTACACAAATTCTACTTCTATTTATCTCTATCTTAACTTACATCCTTATCTGAATTATAATAACTTCTATTCACAATTCGATTTCATGACAAAATATCCCTTACGTTTTAGATTTACTCTCAAGCCAGGAATACCACCTTTTCCAAATTAAATAGTACTTGGTGTCTTCCCTCTCCTTAATTTCCATAGATAATCTGTCCATTTCTGCGCATTTGTATATTTTTTTGATTATAATTTGGTCGGGGGGGGGATATCCGGTTGTTTCCAATTTTGTGCTATGACAATTCTACTTGCAGTTAGTATATGTAATATGATATATTGTAGGTTTTTTTTTTCATTTTCCAATGAAAATGGATTAAAATTTTAATTGCCACCCAGTTCCTGACCCTCGCTGGTGTGGTACTAAAATCTGCTTACCTTCAGTGTATCAAATTTGGGTAAAGCCAAACCCAAACTATCTTGCGGTCCTGAGCGGTATATAGGCAGTCCTCAATTTACAGCCGTTTGGAGTTAATGATGCCTTAGAAAGCATGCTTTATGGCCTATAAAGCAATTCCATCCGTTCTAAAAAGGCCTAAACCTTGCTCCTTCCCCCAGCAGTCCCATAATCACATTTTGGGCACTTATTTATATTTTACATAATCACAATTTGTGATATTTTTCCTGGTTTCCTGAAACACCCATTCAAGAGAGTGGATTCGGATTTATGACCATGTGATTCACTTAATGACTGTGGTTTTGACTTATTCTTACATGATTCACTTAAGGACCAGTGTATAAGCGGATGTAAAATCGGGTCCAATCACGTGGTATGTGTCTCACACACACTCAAACACAGAAACAAACACTTAATGCAATCAGAAATCAGAGTTGGAAAGAATTTTATTTGGTACAGCACAACCAGCGTCACAATATTTGATTAAAGAGGAATGTTGATATTTCTATAAACATTTTTAGACCCTTACCATTAAAAAAATAATTAAATGGACTGAAAAGCCATAATTTACAGATATCAAATCTTTCCAAAAAGTTCAAGAGGAGGCAATTTACATGCAAACCACTGATTTTTTTTTAAAAAACACACACTTACAATACACCATAAAAATAGACTCCAGTAAACAAATATGATAGAATTCACTAATTAAAGATAGCCTTTAAAAAATCTTTCTTTAAACATATAAAAAAGACACAAAACAACCTGAAAATGTTTCAGCCCATTTCAAACATGTTTTAGGACCAATCCAGCAGGACACAACCAACACAGCAAACAAGACATCCAGTTCTTTGTAATGGCACTTAACCAGACTTTCCTATCAGAATGTACTTTTAAAAATCAACGCAATCACACTAAAATAGTTCCAAAAGCATCTTTATTACATTTACATTGATTAGAATAGTTAGGTAAGTCCTCAACTTACGTCCTACCTGGAACAAGGGAATTGCAACCTGGTTCCAAAGTTCTGTCACACACACACACACACACACACACACACACACACACACACACACCAATGGTCATGTGACTGCATTTCAAGCACTCACCAACATGGTGACATGCTCATTTGTAGCGCCTCATGGTCATGTGACTAGGTTTTGCGGAAAACCAGAACTTATTTCTGGTTTTCCGCAAAACCGCTCCCTAGCAAACAATGGGTTCGCTTAACAATGGTGGTGTTTGCTTAATGACCACTGAAAAAAGGTCGAAAATCGGATCAGTCACGTGACTGACTAGACTTGCAACCATAATGGGCAGGCTCGGTTACAGTCGTTATGTCGAAGACTATCCGTGGTTAAAAAATTGCCATCAAAATAAATCACGATACCAACTCCACATGGTATAAAAAAGGATTTGCATGAGTGAAGGCACCATCTTGACTTCTGTGACCTGCCCATCCTCCACAAATGCCCTGAGAAGCATATTTGGTACTCCAAATCCCGCATAGTGAATATTTTCTTTATAAAGAAATACAGATCTGATATGTTAGTACAGGGGATCTGCTAATTAAAGAAATGGATTCGTTGCAGGCCCTGCTCTCCAAGGTGAAATGGGACTCCCTGAACATTTCAACATCCAACTTATATTTATGTATTTTTTGATTATGAAAATGTATATGGCTGTCCAACTCATTCACAGAGAAATGAATCCGGGCAGCTTACCCTAGCCTTGGGCACAATGGAATCTACTTATTTCCTCTTTAAAATTCTTGAAAGGTTTCCTGCTAGAGCAGGGGGTTGGACTAGAAGACCTCCAAGGCCCCTTCCAAATCTTATGATTCTGAAATGTGTGGGAGTTGTGCAATACCATGTATGGGTTCCTTCCACACTCCCCATTAAATTCAGGGGCACGAGTGCAAGGCTCAGTGACCACCCATTAAGAGACTTCTTAAATTTGCCAAATTTGCCAAAACTTTGGAACAGTAAACTTTGCCAGGCACTGGAGGTGTTACAGGTAATTCTCATTTAGCGACTGGCTACTCAGTTGTTAAGCAAAGCGGTCGCTAAGTGAAACTGTGACTGGGGAATTCTGGGAGTTGAAATCCACAAGTCTTAAAAGTGCCAAAGTTTGGAACCCCCCCCCCCCCCGTTCTAGAAAAAGCCTCTTGTAACTCCACCAGCCTCCAAGACTGATCCAAGGAGACATGGCTGAATGTCAGCCATGTTTAACAAGGACCCTAATCAACTGGTGAGATATGGGGGAGATATTTGAGTGGTCCTCCAGGACTAAATTCTGGCGGGTGCTCCAAAGATTGAGATGGAAATGTTCCAATATACCTATTTGAAGGGCTTCACTGCTTCACAACGTGCCTGTGACAGAATTTATAAGTAGTCCTCGAGTTACGACCATAAAGGAGCCTTCTCATTTTATGACATCTTTGTGGTAGTTGTTAAAGGAAAGTTAAGCAAACCCATTCACTATGGTGCGGTTTTGCTGCAAACCAGAAATAAGTGCCGGGTTTGGGCGAAATCGTCATAAAAACGCAGTCACGTAACTGCAGGACGTAAACACATTGGTGTTGCCAAGTGCCCAAAGTCATGTGACTGCAGGGTTAGAGGTGGCCATCGGAACTTCAGATCCGGGAGTGTAAATTCCCCTTCTTGGGGTCGGTTATGACTTTGAACGGTCAAATAAGTGACCGGTTGTAAGCTGAGGATTACTTGGGTCCAGCACCTGCAGGATTAAAGCAACAAAGCAGTAACATCACCTAAGTCAGAGGAGAGAGAGGGAGGAAGAGGCCATCGCCAAAATCTGGGCGAGGTTGCCGAAGACAGAAGCTTTGAAGGCAACTAGAGACAGTTGAACGTCTAGGACAGGAGTGTCAAACTCGATTTCATTGAGGGCCGCATCAGGGTTGTATTTGACCTCGGGGGTGGCCAGCTCGATGTCACTCAGGGGTGCCTGTGGAGGCCCGAGCACTCTGCCAGCGAAAATGGGCTCCTGAGCTCCATTTACGGCTGTTGACGGTATCCTGCAACCCTCTGCCAGCAAAAATGGAGCCCGGGAAGGCCGCACGCAGCCATCCTGAGCTCCGTTTTCGCTGGCAGAGGCACCGCGGGCCGGTCCTTCGCTGTCTCCAGGGTGGCCCCGCAGGCCAGATCTAAGCACCCCGTGGGCTGGATCCTGACCACAGTCCTTGAGTTTGACACCCCTGGTGTAGGAGAAAGACAGAACAGAGGTGATGTGGGTACCCAGCAGGGGCGGGTTTCAAAACCTGTTGTTACCAGTTTGCTCGTGGGCGCAGGCACGCTCGTGCGCGACACTTCTGTGCATACGCAGAAGCGTCTGGGTGGTGGGTGGGCAAAGCCTCCCACCGCCACCGCTACCAGGAGCAAACCAGTAGCAACCCACCACTGGTACCAAGGGAGGGGGGCAAAGACAGGGATAAGGAATTTAAAACAGAGAAAATGGCTTAATTGCCTGGGGCGAACAAAGGCATCTGTAAGCAGACAGACATGGGAATTCTAGTTTTGTTTAGAAGCTTTCTTTTCTTTTCTTTCTTTCTTTCTTTCTTTCTTTCTTTCTTTCTTTCTTTCTTTCTTTTTCTTTCTGACTAAGACAGTAGGCATGAGAATTAGTTTTTTAGATAGAAGTGATTCTTTTTCTTTCCTGATTAAACGTTAAAAAAGTAGGTGTGGGAATTATAGTTTTTCTTTAGAAATCTCTTTCTCGATGACTGACGGTTAAGGAAGTAGGTATGGGAATTATAGTTCTTTAGAACAGGGATCCCCAACAGTGGTGAAATGTAAAATTCGTTACTCTGTGGGCGTGGTTTGGTGGTGGTGGGGGGTAATGTGACTGGGTGGGCGTGGCCAACTTTTTTTTTTCTTTTAAAACTATTTTTTCTACAACCTCTTCGGCCGAAGAGGTTGTAAAAAAAATGCTTTTAAAAGCCTCTGACGATCAGGCAACTCAGCTTGGATTGTCAGAGGCTTTTAAAAGCATTTTTTTCTACAACCTCTTCGGCCGAGTATTTTTTCTGCGGAAGAGGTTGTAGAAAAAATGCTTTTAAATTTTTTTTAAAAAGTCTCTGATGATTGCGCAGCTGAGCAGGGATGTTTGCTACCGGTTCTCCGAACCACCCACCGCCATTACTACCGGATCAGGCGATCTGGTCCGAACCGGGAACATTTCACCCCTGGTCCCCAACCAGTGGGCCAGGAAGTGATTCTCTCTCTCTCTCTCTCTCTCTCTCTCTCTCTCTCTCTCTCTCTCTCTCTCTCTCTCTCTCTCTCTCTCTCCCCCCTCCCCTCTCTCCCTTTCTTTCTCTCTCTTTCTTCAGTAGGCACACACAAGACATTTAGTAAAACAAAGATAGGAATGTTCATAGTTTGAAGGCTGGCTCAATACACTTTGGCTGTGTCTTTAGACTAACCTGTGCTTTCTTTATGAAAATATGGATTTTTCTCTCCAAAGCTGACCTGTATTGCAAATTAAGTGGATCAGCACAGGGGAGGGTACAAACTTTTAAAAGCATGCACATTTTAACAGCACTGAGGTAGAAGAGAGGAGAAAGAGGGCTGCCTCGGTCTCCCTTCATTGCTATTAAGATCCCTGATAATAAAGCCGAAAGGGGAAAAAAAGGGAATACATGCTACTATCTTAAAGTTTCTAGCATGTCCAAAACCAGACAAGCTCTATGCAGAATTCTAAATTGTTCCCCCCTCCCCGTAATCCCATATATTGCAATAAATTAGATGCAAAGGAAAGGAAAAAAAGGAGCAGTTATCAGTTGCAGAAACTACAAAAAGATAATACAGCAACTGTCGCTACACACATTGCTAGTATTGTAAAAGGAGCCCAGCTGCCCTTATATATTACATTATTATAGAATATCTCTGTATTAGAAATAGCTCTGGGTTTAAACCAAAGGTCCCTCTGTCACCAGACTCGGCAAAATTGCTTTGCAATTGTCAGCTAAATCCAGGTTTGCATCTAGTTTTAAGCAGGCATTTGAAAGGTTTTTGAGATTTGTGATCCGGTGGGAGGGGAACGCTCATTTCTCTCCCTCCCCCGTCCTTATAATACATTCAATGTTTTGTTTTTAAACATTGTTTTGTTTAGTTTTTTTTTTAAAAAAAAAGTGCAATGCATATCTGTCAGAGAGAAGTACCATGGTATCCTCCAGATGTTTTGAACTAAAACCATGGATGCGGGTAGAAACAAGGGCAGGAGCTGTATCATTTACACAAGGACAAATGATACTCCCGATATCCTTGCGGTGTCTCTAAAGCAGCTCTGATTGTGATGCCCACAACCCCTTGCCAACCTGAGTTGGGTGCCAATAAAGGAGAATATCAGGGTTGAAATGAGTGCTCTCTGAGCTTGGTGGTTTTCTTGTAGATGTTTCATGACCCAACTAGCTAACATCATCAGTGTTAACAGGGAGTGGAGTGGAATGAAGAAGAAAAAGGGGAGAAGGACTTTGGGGTCCTTGGTACGCTCTGAGCTTGGTGGTTTTCTTGCAGACGTTTCATGATCCAAACTAGGTAACATCATCAGTTCCAGAAGGAAGTGGGATTTGCTCTCATCCCCTTCTAGCATTGATGACATTATCTAGTCTGATAGTAAAACGTCTGCAGAAAAGAACCCAGCTCAGAGAGCACCAAGGAGCCCATAGTCCTCCTCCTCCTCCTCTCCACAAACTTCACTCCCTTCTAGCACTGATGATGTTATCTAGTTCAGGGGTGGGCAACTGTGGCCCTTTTACAACCTGTGGACTTCAACTCCAAGCTGGCTCAGGAATTCTGGGAGTTGAAGTCCACAGGTTGTAAAAGGGCCACAGTTGCCCACCCTTGATCTAGTTGGGTAATGAAACGTCTGCAGGAAAACCACAGGGAGCACCAAGGACCCCTCCTCCTCCTTCTCCACTCCGGAAACCCCACTCCCTTGTAACACTGATGGGCAGTTCAGGTCCAAAACTTCTGGAGGTTACCTTATGATCGACCCTTTGCAATAAACCACACTTTTCTTACAGCATTAAGATTAAAGCTAAGGAAAAAAAGGCTTGGCCCATTGTGCAAATCCTCGCTTTGCAATTGACTTGGATAAGCACTTTGTGTGAATGCGTCCACAGTTCATTGAGCTTCACTAGGCACTATTATATATAAGCTTATAGCAGCTTTCTAAGCAGGGGGTTCATCGCCACCAATGCACATCAGACTGAGTTAGCCTAAGATAATTTTGTGGGGGGGGGTTCCCCATTGCAGGCATCAAAACTCACTGAGGTGGAAGTTCAGCACAAAACAGATGCCATCGCACCAGGTTTTTCCTGATCCTGTTCAAGGCCAGCAGAGGTGAGGATCTCATTTTGGCTAAAAGGTAGAGAGAAAAAAACACAACGACCTGGATCAAGGAAACCCCCTTCGTGGGCTCAGCCCAAAGGGTTTGCTAGATCAAACAGCACAAAGCTTAAGAAGGCACCCCCAGTTCTGTGATTCTGAGTTTTCATTTGTTTTTTTTTTAAAAGCACATTAAAAAACTAGCACAAAGAAACTATTTCAAGTAAAACGTAAACAAGCTAAAAAAATAAAAATATTAAAATTTGTACAAAAGCGTTCCAGGTCAGAGGTCGAAGGGAATTATTTGCATTGTGTTGGGTGGCTGAGTCAGCTTGTCATTTTGTCAACCGGGGGGGGGGGGGGGGGTAGAGGCGGGGTTATTGGCATAGCAAGGGAAGGTAGATGAGGGGTTTGATCTTCCTTCAAAAGATCTGGTTTTGAAAAGTGCAGCAGGAGCCCTGCTCAGTTTTCCTCCATCCCTGCATTGCAAAAGCTCCTCGCAGGTTCATGGTGGACCAGTCGCTTCGTTCTTCGACAACATCTATTAAATCCCCCAACTGAAGTTGCTTTTCTAAAAGATTTCTGCATGCTAAAATGATGGCTTTTTTCCCATCCCCGAGCAAGGCAGAATCTTCTCAGAGATCGGATCCTGAAAAGGTAAGTCGTGCCGTAGCTTTTTTTTTTTCCTGGCAATGTCTCCTTAGCCACAGGGCTCCTGATTTTGGCTCAGTGTTGGTAAATCCCATCTCCTGGAATTGGGCATGGTCTCCATGCCCAGGAGGTGAAAAAGAAAGAAGGGATTTTCCCGTGGTACCTTCTTACAGGCGAAGACTAGTCTTCTTTTTAATCTTAATTGCATTGGCCGTGGTAACGCATCCGCGCATCTGATAATGATTCAGAAGTTGCCGCCAATAAAAATTGCTCGCCAGAAGATAGCTGTTTCCTACAAGCAGGAGAGAAAGGCAGGAAAAAAAAAGGTTTTATTTGTCCATTTTGGTCAAATCACCAGGAGATGGTGAGTTCTAGTCTCGCTTTAGGGATGAAAGCCAGCTGGGTGACTTTGGGCCAATCACCAGGAGATTGTGAGTTCTAGCCCTGCCATAGGCATGAAAGCTGGCTGGGTGACTTTGGGCCAATCGCTCTCTCTCAACTCACCGCACCTCACAGGATTGTTGTGGGGGAAAATAGGAGGAGGTATTACCTATGTTTGCCAGCTTGAATTGTTTATAAAAATTATAAAGGTAAAGTTATAAATAATAAAATAAATATAAATCAAATATAATATAAAATAAAATAATAAAAATAAAATAAAGAATAAAATAACAAAACAAAACAATGGAGTAGTTCCAAAGGAAATTGCACTCCAGATGATGTGATAACAGGTTTGTGGTCCCCGGAATGGCAGAATCAACCAAGAATGAACTTCAGTTAATCGCAAGGCTACCTGTAAACCATCTTCCACCTTAATGTAATGGGCTGGTTGACTCAACATGCTAGAATGACGGTGGGCCTCTTCCAAACACTAAAGTTCAGCCCCCTTTGAGCCTGGTCTAGGATACAGTGCGAATCAAGCCACTCTCCCTGCTGAGCAGATTTTCGCTTACCTATAATACAGAGGCCTTCCTGTGCCCGAGTGAGACAGACATTGATCTGATTGGCATCTGCTATGAAGCCAAGACGGTTATTCTCCCAACTCCTTGTGGGCCTTTCATCAATCTCCTGCCGGTTACAGGAACGGACTGTGGACACTATGACGTATTTCCATTCACTGCCTGGTAAACAAAAATTGGGGAACCAAGTTTTAATTTATTTACTTATGAATTAAAAACATTTATACAGCCACCCAACTCATACCTAAGTGATGGAAACTTATCAAGGAGAGAAGCAATCTAGAACTAAGGAGACTTACAACAGATCGTTTAGTAACCATTCAAAGTTACAAAGGCACTGAAAAAAGTAACTTATGGCCATTTTCCACACTTACGACCATTGCAGCATCCCCATAGTCAGGTGATTTACAATCAGATGCTTCACAACTGACTCATATTTATGATAGTTGCAGGATCCTGGAGTCACATGATCCCCTTTTGCAACCTTCTGACAAGCAAAGTCAAAGAGCCTTGATAGTACAGTGGTTTAAAGCACCCTGTTATTAACACCAGCTGCCTGCAATTCCTGCAGGTTCAAATCTCACCAAGGCTCAAGGTTGACTCAGCCTTCCATCCTTTCTAAGGTAGGTAAATTGAGGACCCAGTTTGTGGGGGCTATAAGCTGACTTTGTATAAATATACAAAAGTATGAAGGCTATTGCTTAACGCATTGTAAGCCACCCTGAGTCTCTGGAGAAGGGCGGCATATAAATCAAATTAAAAAAAAAATAAAAAATGGGGGAAGCCAGATTCACTTAACAATTGTGCTGTTAACAAGTGTGATGATTCACTTAACAAATGTGGCAAAAAAATGGGGGAAAACTCACTTAACAAATGTCTCACTTAGCAACAGAAATGTTGGGTTCAATTGTGGTTGTAAGTTAAGGACTAACTGTATAGGATTTTCTGCTTGAGCAGGGGGTTGGACTAGAAGACCTCCAAGGACTCTTCCAACTCTGTTATCCTATTATTCTGATTGAGGACAGCTTACAACAGGGGTGTCAAACTCAATTTCACTGAGGGCCAGATCAGGGCTGTGGTTGACCTGGGGGGGGGCAGAGTGGGTGTGGTCAGCTTGACACCACTCCCCAAACTGCTGGCCCGATGTTTCCTCTTCACATTGGGTAGACTGGGCTGAAGAGACGCGGGTAGATCGTGCCGAAGTGACGTGGGACGGCCCCTTACATTTTCCAGGAAAGCCCCGCGGGCCAGATCCGACCACCTGGCGGGCCAGATCCGGCCCAAGGGCCTTGAGTTTGACATCCCTGGCTTACAACATTTTAAAAATCTACCATATAATACAGCTGTTGAGAAAACCCCTACCCCACAACTGATGGCAGCAACAACACAATCAAAATCAGCTACCGTGTTTGATAGTCTCTATTTGCGGTCCCCAGACCCACTGACAAAATTATTAGGGTCTTTTGAAAAGCAGCAGGGTGGGGCCAACCATATCTCGTGGAGGGGGCACCACCGAGAAGATCCTGTTTTGTGGTCCCCCCCATATGACAATCCCTAATTGATGGGACCCCTAACATGCCTGATTTCCTGTCCTGGTGGGAGAGACCTACCGGGATGGGATGACGGGGCAGGTTAGGGTCCCATGGATTAGGGATTGTTTTGTTATGGGCAAAACTCACTTAACTGTCTTGCTTAGCAACAGAAATTGGGAGCTCAGTTGTGGTTGTAAGTTGAGGACTACCTGTACTCTGAAAAGAAGGGTAAAAGATATTTTTCCAAAATGATCCCAGTCAATATTTTTGAATGGGAATTGGATCCAGTTTAGTGACATATCAGGGGTGAAATCCAGCAGGTTCTGACAGGTTCTGGAGAACTGGTAGCGGAAATTTTGAGTAGTTTGGAGAACCGGCAAATAGCACCTCTGGCTGGCCCCAGAGTGGGATGGGAATGGAGATTTTGCAATATCCTTTCCCCAGGAGTGGGGAGGGAATGGGAATTTTGCAGTATCCTTCCCCTGCCATGCCCACCAAGCCACACCACGCCCACCAAGCCACGCCCACAGAACCAGTAGTAAAAAAAAATTGGATTTCACCACTGCGACAAATCCCTTCCTTACCTTGGCTTTTCATGATGGTGCAAACGGATATGTCTTTCATGCCATCCAGAGCAAGTTGCTTCTTGATCTCAATGACTTGGGCATTATAACCTGTCAGGATGGCGATCTCGTCCGGCCTGGTGGTTCTATCCAGGGTCAGCTGCTTTGCAATTCTCACCTAGAAAAAAAGCATAGAGACCTTACGCTCCGACTTAACCAAGAATGGACGTTCGAGATTAACGTCTTGCAATCAACAGCTTCCTTTCCTTTGCCAGAGAACTGGGGGAGTTATTATTCCTTCCCAGTTTCTAGATAACATGGACTACAAGTCTCATCTTCGCCCAAGTAGCTGGTGAGCCAATCCAAATGTGGGCTGGCTCAAAACTTCACTCTTGCTATGTTTCATAATCCCCACCCACTCAGTTTAAAAGTTCAGTGTTCGAAAGATGTGAATGAGTGCTGGAACGGAAGCAAACCCAATTCCTTTCTAGCACTGATGATGTTACCTAGTTGGGTCATGAAATGTCTGCAAGACAATAACCAAGCTCAGAGAGCACCAAGAACTCCACAGTCCTCCTCCTGTTCTCCTCTTCCACTCCACAAACCCCACTCCCTTCTAGCATTGATAATGTTACCTAGTTGAATCATGAAACGTCTGTAGAAAATAATCAAGCTCAGACAGCACCAAAGAGCTGACGATAATAAATCCAATTCCTTCATTGAATAAGACGTCAAACATTTGGGAAGGGCTATAGCAATGTGCTGGGAGTCCAGATAAACTCCCCCCCCCCACCTGTCTTAATGAAAGCCTAGTTTGCAGAAGGCAACCTTTGAAGGTGATTTCCCCTTGGAGAGACTTTGTTTTCGGCTATGATCTAGAAAACTCGGAAGTCACGAAGAATTGGACTTCAGCCTACAGAACTGATCCATAAACCGGCCAGAGTCACCTTATAAGGGAAATGGACTGGCATTAAAAAATTAACAATAAATAAATAAACTTCTTCAGATAGTCCCCGACTTACAACTGTTCATTTAGTGACCATTCAAAATTACGACAATACTGGGTGGGAAAAAACTGGCATTCCCATTTTTCACGCTTACAACCATTGCAGAATCCCCATGGCCACAATCAAAATTTGGACAGTTGGCAACTGGTTCATATTTAGGACAGTTGTAGTGTCTTAAGATCATGGGATTCCCTTTTGTGACCTTCTGACAAGCCAAGTCCATGGGGAGCCAGACTCAGTTAACAACCATTTTTACTCACTTTAACAATTGCAGTGATTCACTTAACAATTGTGGCAAGAAAGATCGTAAAATGGGGGCAAAATTTACTTAATAACTGTGTCCCTTAGCCACAGAAATTTGGGGCTCAATTGTGGCCGTAAGGCGAGGACTACCTGTACTTCAGGCTTACTCACCACCTGCTGCACTTCTTCCAGATTGGCCTTGGAGTTCTCGTTCCCCTCTTCCGTGGAGACCACGAGGGACCTCTCTCTTCCTTCGATGTGGCCGAAGAGGATGGGGGTGCACTCAAATTCGCTACGGTAGTAGAGCGTGCTGCTTCCACGAATGATACTGGAACTTGTCATCAGTTTATTGTTGTAAAAGGTCATCGATGGGAACTGGCAGATGTCCTTGTGCTGCAGAGTTAAAAGATTCCTATTTCATGCAAGGAGCTTAGACCACTCGTGCTGTTCTGTTCAGTTATACAACTTCAAATATTATTATTTTCAATTATGTATTTAATTATTTTTATACCCTGCCTTCATTAAGTTTATAAACAACTCAAGGCAACAAACATACTTTATAATCCTTCCTCCTTCTATTCTCCCCATAACAACAACACAGTGAGATGGGTTGGGCTGAGAGAAAGTGACTGGCCCAAAGTCACCCAGTTAGCTTTCATGCCTAAGGCAGGACTAGAATTCAGTCTCCTGGTGATTGGCCTAAAGTCATGCAGTTTGCTTTAGTGCCTAAGGTGGGACTAGAACTCACCGTCTCCTAGTGGTTAGAATAAAGTCACATAGTGGGCTTTAGTGCCTAAGGTGGGACTAGAACTCACTGTCTCCTAGTGATTAGAATAAAGTCACACAGTGGGCTTTAGTGCCTAAGGTGGGACTAGAACTCACCGTCTCCTAGTGATTAGAATAGTCACACAGTGGGCTTTGGTGCCTAAGGTGGGACTAGAACTCACTGTCTCCTAGTGATTAGAATAAAGTCACACAGTGGGCTTTAGTGCCTAAGGTGGGACTAGAACTCACCGTCTCCTAGTGATTAGAATAGTCACACAGTGGGCTTTGGTGCCTAAGGTGGGACTAGAACTCACTGTCTCCTAGTGATTAGAATAAAGTCACACAGTGGGCTTTAGTGCCTAAAGTGGGACTAGAACTCACTGTCTCTTAGTGATTAACCTAAAGTCACACAGTGGGCTTTAGTGCCTAAGGTGGGACTAGAACTCACTGTCTCCTAGTGATTAGCCTAAAGTCACACAGTGGGCTTTAGTGCCTAAGGTGAAACTAGAACTCACTGTCTCCTGGTTTCTAGGACAGAATTATGTTGTACTTCCTGGAAGAGAAATTCTTACCATGCGATACTGGATGTTGAGCATCCAAGCCTTTTTGTGGTAGCGCTCAAAGAGAGACCTCTCCATCCCGAGTTTCTTGCAGAAGTCACTGTGGACCACAGGTCTCAGCTGCTTATGGTCTCCTAACAAGACAACCTGCAAGGAGACCAGAAGTTCTCAGAATCAACCACCCTCCTCTTCCTAATCCCTTACAGCAAGGGTGTCCAACCTTGGCAACTTTAAGACTTGAGGACTTCAGCTCCCAGAATCCCCCAGCCAGCTGTGCCCAAAGGCATCCAGCTGGCTTTCAACAAGGGGCATAAACCAGGAACAGTAGGTGACCTTTCAAAGTTACAACAGCACTGAAAAAAGTGGCTTATGACTATTTTCCACACTTAACGACCATTACAGCATCCACATGGTCACAGGATTAAGTCAGACATTGGCTCATTTTTATAATGGTTGGAATGTCAAGGGATCATGTGATCACTTTTTGCAACCTTCTAGCAAGCAAAGTCAATGGGGAAGTCAGATTCACTTAACAACCGTGTTACTGACTTTAACAGCTGCAGTGATTCCCTTAACAACTGTGGCAAGAAAGGCTGTAAAATGGGGCAAAACTCACTGAACCACTGGTCTCACTTAGCGATGGAAATGTTGGGCTCAATTGTGGTCGTAAGCCAAGGATGGCCTGTACTTTGGAGGCCAACCCCATTAGCTCACCTTCTCGAGCTTCTTGTATTTCACCAACGGGATGAGCGTTTCGGGCTCGGTGCACATGGCACACTCGTCAATCAGAAGCTGCTTGACGTGGACATGTTCCGCGAGGAAGTTGGACGAAGAGGCGGAACATGTGCAAAGAATGACATTGTGGCGTCCCAGTTCATATCCTCGTGCCTTGTTCAACAGCCGTTTGTACCTGTCAGCCCACAAAAGAAATCCCTTATTTTTTAAGTGGCTCTCAGTGGTTTTCCCATACACTTTCAACCAGCTTCACAGGGGGCTAGGAACTTGATTTAAAATTAAAGTGAGACTCTGAGAAAGGGGAATTTAATCTACTCTTCCCCATTGTTCAAGGCAAGGCTAAGAAAAGCCTGAGGAAGAAGAGTTATGTGCTATGCTTTCTTTGTCTTTAGGGACAGGTAGTCCTCAAACTAAATTATACAACCACAATTGTTGTAACTGACAGAACAATTAACCAGTGGAATGACTTGCTTCCAGAAGTTGTGAATGCTCCAACACTGGAAGTTTTTAAGAAGAGACTGGACAGCCATTTGTCTGAAATTTTTCCTGCCGAAGCAGGGGTTTGGACTAGAAGACCTCCGAGGTCCCTTCCAACTCTGTTATTCTTTATTTGTAATTGTGACCAGAAAGGCAATTATATGAGTCACATGTAATTTTATGACTTTATTTCCCATGCTTGGTAAGTGAATCACCACAGTTGTTAAGCGAATTCGATTACACCCATTGACTTTGGTTGTCGGAAGTCAGCTGAGAAGGTTGCAAAGGGTGATCATGTGCAGCTGAGATGCTGCAACATGTAAGGGGATTGTCATTTGCAACCTTGCTAGGAAAACAGATTCACTTAACATCGGTATGATTCACTTAACAACTGATTTGCTTAGCTATGGCAAAAAAAAATGGGGCTTAACAAATGCCTTACTTAGCAATGCAAATTTTGGGCTCAATTGTGGTCATATGTTGAGGCATTAAATGTATAACCCTTTCACTCAGAAGGTCCTATGTGGGGTTCTCGTATCCTGTTTTGCTTCTAACAACCATCTTGCAAGGTAGGATGGGCTGAGAAGGGGAGGGGACTCAGCCCAAGTCCCACAGGGAGTTCCTTTGGGGGAAGAATTAGAAACTAGGTTTCCCTGTCTTAGTCACACAGAGAGAAACCAAGATTCCTGTACTGCACCCAAACTGAGCCACCCAGATACATACACACACAGCCTTAATTATTTTTATAAATAACTCAACATGGCAGACATACCTAACACTCCTTCCTCCTAAGATACCCAGACAGCTTTCATGCCTAAAATGAGGCTAGAACTCCCGTGCTCCTGATGATTGGCCTAAAGTCACCCAGTCAGCTTTCATGCTGGAGATGGGACTAGAACTCCCTACCTCCTGGTGATTGATCTAAAGTCACTCAATTATCTTTCAGGCTTAAGGTGAATCTAGAACTCAGAGACTCGTGGTGCTTGGCCCAAGTGGCTTTCATTCCCAGGGTGGGATTAGAACTCAACGTCTACTAGTAATCCAAAGTCACCGGCCAGCTTTCATGCCTAAGGTGGGACTAGAACACATAAGTCTCCTGGTGACTGGCGCAAAGTCACTCAGCTGGCTTTCATGCAAAACGTGGGACTAGAACTTACATTTCCTGGTAATTGGCCCAACCAGCTTTCATGCTCAAAATGGGACTAGAACTCCCTGTTTCTAGGCCTGCATCTTAACTAATAAACAGGCTGGCTCTCCTAGGTCCGTGATGGCGAACCTATAATACGCAAACCATCGTCCCAGTTCAGCTCCACCGCACATGCGCATGGAGTGTGTGCAAGGCGGCCACGCATGTGGGGGAGCAGGGTGTGTGTGGGGAGGCTGCACACGCATGTGGGAGGGCTTGTGGGGGGGCCACGCGTGCATGTGCGGGGAGGCGCATGCAAGGGGCCATACGTGAACACGTGGGGGTGGGGCACATGCACGGGGCCCAAGTGCGTATTGCATTTTGGGGGGGGTTTGGGCACGCGCACATGCATTCGCACGTGGGCACTTTGGGTACTCGCTCCGGAAAAAGATAGCCATCACTGTCCTAGGTTGCTCAGAAAACTCATGGCAAAATTGAGATATCTCCATATCAGGCTCGGCAGCCCCCTCCATCTGATTGCCCTCACCCCTCGACTTCGTCTTCTGTGATCTCTTCTCCACATTTCACTCGTTCATCAAACCAGAGGATCTTTGACGCATAAGGATTGCTCCTTTCCCGGATCCGATAGTGCAAAGTGATACTCCTGCGCACAAAGGATTAGTTTAAGCAAGATGCCAAAATATTTACACCCATGCATGAATATTAGGAGATACACCCCTTAGGAGAATATTTCACAATTTTGGGCAACTTTCAGATGTATGGACTTCATCTCCCATAAACTTGGCTAGCTATCGTCTTAAAAAAAGGTTGCCAAGGTTATGAAAATCTGGTGTAGAACACCAGACTTTTTCTGCAAAGCCATTCAGCAATCGGGCCCTCTTTAAGCTAAGGCTGGGAATGAGGGGCCTGAAGGCCAGGTTGCTTTTCTGAGGACTGTTTTGTTGGTGTGTTTTTTAAAATTTTAATTGCCTTTGTTTGTTTATTTGTTTAATTAGAGGAAATTGAGTCAAACAAAAACAGCAGATCTAAGGAAGGGAGGGGAAAAGAAAGGAAGAGAGGGAGAGGGAGGGAGGAAGAAGAGAGGGGAAGGAAGGAAGCAGAGACAGGAAAGAAGGGAGGGAGGGAGGGAGGGAGGAAGGAAGGAAGGAAGGAAGGAAGGAAGGAAGGAAGGAAGGAAGGACCAATGGACAAGCACAAACAGATACACATATATGAATGGACAGTGGCTGGCTGGGGAATTCTGGGAGTTGAAGTCCACAGGTCTTAAAGTTGGACACTCCTTTACAAGATACAGGCCTTAAAGTGAGCCAATCTAGTATCAACAACACCAACTGAACCCCATTTTGCAAGACAAGCTCAGCCCTAAACTCAAACCTGATCTCTGGTTTCGATTTTGTATTCCGCTGAGCTTTTCGAGAAAACTGGAGGTTGCTGCCAGGATAAGGAAAATCCATTGACTCAATCATATCTCCGTAGACCCTCAGAGGCCTCAAGGAACCAGGCATCCCCATGAGCATTTCTGAAAAAAGAAACCAACATTGTTGGCTTGAGAATAATTTCCCAAATCTAAATCTTGCAAGTTGCAGCCTCTTTGGCTAGCTGGAAAGAATCATGAAACAATGATGGATAGCTTTTTTATTTATCATTTATTTATTTAAAGGCTGTCCTCAACTTACAACACTCATTTAGTGACCGTTTGAAGTTATAATGGCACTGAAAAAAGTAACGTATGACCGTTTTCACACTTACAACTGTTGCAGCATCCCCATGATCATGTGATCAACATTAGGATGCTTATCAACTGGTTCATATTTATGAGAATCAGTGTCTCAGGCTCACGTTGTGACTTTCTGACCAGCAAAGTCAATGAGGAAGCCAGATTCACTTAACAATTGTATTACTAATTTAACAACTGCAGCGATTCACTTAACAACTGTGGCAAGAAAGGTCGTAAAATGAGGCAAAACTTACTGAACAACTGTCTTGCTTAGCAACAGAAATATTGGGCTCAATTGTGGCCCTAAGGACTACCTGTATTTTAAGATGCTTCTAGGTATTGTGGGTGCTTCATCATTGGAGGTTTTCATGAAGAGACTGGACAGCCATTTTTCCAGAATCTTAGAGGATCTCCTGCCATGAGCAGGAGGTTGCACTAGAAGGCCTCCAAGGTACCTTCCAGTTCTACTGTCAACCCTGAAGCTGGCCTGACTGAGGCCATTTTGAAACTTCAGCGCTGACACAGTGAAAAAGAGGGACAGGGAGGGGAGAATAGAGATAGTTGGGGTGTTGTAGCCAAAACAAAATACTTTCTTGTGGGAACCAAGGACATTCCTGCAGGTGTTTGCAAGGAGGGGACTGGAATCACCTAGCAACTGGACAGTATCCTGTTTGGACGTTGTGACTGATTCAGTGGTGGGTTGCTTCCAGTTCGCAAGAATCAGTAGTAAAAATTTGTAGTAGTTCGGAGAACCGGTAATAACATTGGCTGGCCATGCCTCCAAACCGTTCGCCACCCCGGTCGCCGGTCACTTACCCCGTCCACCTCATCAGGGGCTTCTTTTTTTTTTTTTTTTACTTTTAAAAGCATTTTCTCTACAACCTCTTTGGCTGAAAAAATGCTTTTAAAAGTAAAAAAAAAAAGCCTCTGATGATCGTGTGGCTTAGCTGGGATCGTCAGAGGCTTTTAAAAGCATTTTTTCTACAGCCTCTTCAGCCGAAGAAGTTGTAGAAAAAAAAATGCCTTTAAAAGCCTCTGGCGATCCCAGCTGAGTTGCCTGATCATCAGAGGCTTTTAAAAGCATTTTTTTCTGCAACCTCTTAAGATTGTAGAAAAAATGCTTTTAAAAGTTTTTTTTTTTAAAGCTGGCCACACCCACCCAGTCACATTACCACCACCACCACCAAGCCATGCCCACAAAATAAGCCACATCCACAGAACCGGTAGTAAAAAAATTTAGAACCCACCTCTGGACTGATTGTTTTGAGAAAGTGATTTTTTTTTTAACTTTTAATTAGGTGAAAACCACGGGAATACTCAAGAGCCGGTTTTCACCAGCCTGTGCCAATACGACATATCAAATAAATTTATTCTTTGAGAATCTACCTGCCTCAGGGTTTTGTTTGCTACGGGTATGCTACTTGGAACTCTGACACCTATTCTATCTTTTATGTCCTAAGAGTGTCTAAATGAATTGTCCAATTTTGGCACCTCACTATAGGAACGTGCTGGCAAACCTATGGCATGTGTGCCACAGGTGGCACACGGAGCCATATTGGTGGGCACGCGAGCTCAGCTCCGGCACGCCAGCTGATTTTCGGGCCATCTGGGCCCACTAGTCAGCAAATGGGCCATTTCCGGCCTCAAGAGAGGCTCTGGGAGGGTGGGGAAGGCTGTTTTTGCCCTCCCCAGCTCCTAGAAAGGCTCTGGAGCCTGGGGAAAGCGAAAAACTGGCCTTCCGGTCCCACCGGAAGTCGCCAAACAGGCCGTTTCCAGCCTTCAGAGGGCCTCTGGTGGTGTGGGGAAGGACATATTCTGATTATATTCTGCCCAAAACAATATTTTTTTTCAATGGAGAAAATGGATTACCAGCAACAACGTCAACCGACTTGTGAGAAGGTCCACAGTACAGAATGTAGTCTTTGGAGGCATCTTCCGGGGTTGGCTGTGGAGGCATCACCCCAGTTTGAGTTGCATTTCCATTCTTCTCCAGATTGAGCTGGTGAAACCAGTACACGATGTGAGCACCAACCACGGTTTTCCCAGTGCCTGAACAAATACAGAAACAAAACCAAGGAGGGCATTGTCAGCCTTACAAGGTAGATCAGATCAAGAGTGAGGTAGGGTCAAATAAACATAGCCAGTTCTCTACAGAAGCTCTAATGCTGGGGAAAGGAAGGGAAGGGAAGGGAAGGGAAGGGAAGGGAAGGGAAGAGAAGAGAAGAGAAGAGAAGAGAAGAGAAGAGAAGAGAAGAGAAGAGAAGAGAAGAGAAGAGAAGAGAAGAGAAGAGAAGAGAAGAGAAGAGAAGAGAAGAGAAGAGAAGAGAAGAGAAGGACCAGTAGCAAGAGGGATGGACTCAGTTATAGTGGTGATGGACACATCATTGGAAGACCTGAAGGACCAGGTTGGGGAAAGAAAATCTATCTATGTGGTTGCTGATTTTATGGTACATAATCAGTCAATCAGTGTGAAGACCAAGTTTCTCTGAGAAGTCCATAATGTTGGAAAAAATGGAAGGAATGAGAAGAAGGTGATAGAAGCAAGGTGGATGGACTTGGTTCCAGTGGAGATGAGGGCATCATTGGAAGACCAGGTTGGGGGCAAGTCCTTCTGGAGAAAACTTATGTCTGTCAACAGTGACTTGATGGGCCAAAATCAATCAATCAACTTGAGGTCAGAGTTCCTTTGAAAGGTCCATCATGTTGGGAAAGGTGAAAGGGAAGAGAAGAAGAGGACGGCCAGCAGCAAGGGCAATGGAATCAGTTATGGTGTGAAGGACACACCATTGGGAGACTTGAAAAACCAATGGGTGGACTTGGGGGTGGATCCTGCTGAAGAAAACCTAAGTATGTGGACATTAAGAGTCAACATCCCTAATCCTGATAAAGATAGAAGAGGAGAAGAAGACAACTCAACAGCAAGGTGGATGGAGTCGGTTACTGAGGTGGTGAAGTTGTTCTTTGAATATCTGAAGGACCAAGTTGGGGATAAATTGTCATATAGGAAATAAGTCCATGTGGTCATTATGCGGCGACAAGGATTTGATGACCCATAATCAATTGTAAAAATTTAAGAAATGTTTGAGAATCTAGTTATAGTTAAGAAATGCTTAAATTAGGTTCTTTTTACAGATGCGGGCAGATGGCAGTTGAAGACATTACAGACACTGTTGGATGAAGGGATTAACTTAACTTGGTTACAATATAATCAATTACAATTGAGATGGAAAGAGGACCAAAAAACTGGTATTATGTTGCATGAGGAAGAATTGGTTAGACATATAAAAGAGAAAGGTCCAATGCATATTAAAAGGCTTTATAATGTTTTGTTAGAAAGGGATTCAGAAACTGAATTGGTTAAAGATTGTATGATTAAGTGGGCACAACATTTTGAGGAGCCAGTGATGTTGGAAACATGGGAAAAAATTTGGGTTCAGAATGTTAAATTTACACAGTCGCAGAATCTGAGGGAAAATTTCTATAAAATGTTTTATAGATGGCATTTAGACCCCAAAAAATTGTCGTGCATGTACCCTAATGTTCAGCCAAAATGTTGGAGATGTGATTGTTTAGATGCTACATATTATCATGTTTGGTGGACCTGTAGGAAAGTTAAGGCTTTTTGGATAAAAATTTGGTGGGTCATGCAGAATGTTTTGAAGAAAAAAATTCAATTTTCTCCACAATTGTTTTTATTGGGTATAGTTAAGGGTTTTACTTCGGGTGAAACAAAGTTGATATTGTACATGATAACAGCTGCGAGACTATTGATAGGTAAATATTGGAAGAATGAAGTTTTGCCCACGATTGAGGAATGGACTTTGAAGATGGCCAGTTTTGCAGAGATGGCGAAGATTTCAGCATATTTAAAAGACTATTCACAAGAGACTTATGAATGGGAATGGAAAAAGGGGATAGATTATGTTCAGAACAAATATCAAACTAGGAAGTATCAAATAGCTTTTATTTGAAAATGATATATCAAGATAGAAATATTTCAATGTAATGAAGATAAAAAAATTATAAGGGGGAGGGAGGGGTTCAAGTTTTATATAAGTTTTATACTAAGGGTTTTTTTTTACCTGATATGAGTATATTGTGTGGAAGTCCGGGGGGAGGGGAGGGTTAGGGAGGGTTAGGGAGGTTGGGAAGTTTGGGGTGGGATGAGGGGGGGGAAAAGGGGTGAAAATGTAATTGTAAAACTTTTGCAATAAAAAAAAAAAGAAATGCTTAAATTAATCCCCAAGGTGCTTTTTCAAAAGACAACTGGGCTTTCCTTGAAGAGGTTTCACATCTCATCCCCGAAGCTTCTTCAGTTCTGGATGAATGGTGGAGGATGGAAGGATTTATATTCCTTGCAATCATCTGGTCATTAACATTCTTTCTGAGAGCCACTGAGACCACTTCAAAGTTTAGCTGTGCCCTCAGAATCACCTGAATTGTGCAAATGGGTGTGGAACCTTCTTGGAACTGCTGAAAGGACCATGTTGTAGACAGGAGAAAAGTGGTGTTGTATCTTCTGTTGAGAGAGGGTTGTTCAATTTCAACACAATGGCCTCTTTGACCCCTCTTCCAAACCAATCTTCAAGGAAAAATCCCAAGTCCAGTTGCCTTTTGAAAAAGCACTTTGGGGACAACCACCACCTAGATGATGAAGAATCTCCATAGACATTTAGCTATGCTGGCCTAGTGGTGAAATCACTTGCCTCCCATTCGGAAGGTTGAGAGTTCAATCCTAGATAGCAGCAGATGTTTCTCTATCAGGGTGCAAAGGAAAGACATCTGCTGTGAACTCCATGTAGGCATCAGGAAGGGCAGCCGGCCAGTAAATGCTAACTCCATCCAATCCCCCCGACTTTCCCCCAAATAAAGGGTATTACAGAATCATAAAAAGGAGGTTGATCCCTCACCTGGCGGCCCTTGGATTAGAGTGAAGGGCTTTTTCAGTGCCTCCTGGATGGCCCACTGTTGACTTGGATTGAGTTTACGGCTAATGCTAATACCCGGGATGTCAAAATTCCATCTGTTCAAAATATTGGAAGGTCTTGCCCCTGCAAGTAGAAAACACAGTTCAAAGATACAATCTAGCAAACTCATTATTCACTGAGGATCAGGTGATATATATGTATGTATATGTTACCAGCAGTGTGTGAAATTAGGCATTTTGTAAGAAGCCTTCGAAACCTATAGAATGCCAAAAATGGGATGCCAAAATATGAAAGGCTTAATATTTCGCACATTTCCTAGGCTTTCTATGCAGTGCCAAGAGGCAAACCAGCAAAGTATAAATACTGCTAAAATGCCATTCTAGCCTTCTTTGTTGCAACAAGTAGGTCAATACTGATGTTTTTTTCTCGTTTGCTTCAATAAGAAAGCCCTGTACTTTATTTTGCATTTCATCTTTCATTTTCAGATAAATCTTTTCAATGAAGGATTGGGTTAGGGGTAACGGCAACCCAAACCTCACTCTAACCCTAAACCTAACCCTAACCTTCACTCTTATCTTAACCCTAACCCTAACCCTAACCCTCACTCTAACTCTACTCACTGTAACCCCTAACCCTAACCCCTACCCCTCACTCTAACACTAACCACTAACCCTAACCTTCACTCTTATCTTAACTCTAACCCTAATTCTAACCCTAAACCCTAAACTCTAACCCTACTCACTCTAACCCCTAACCTAACCCTAATTCTAACCCTAAACCTAACTCTAATCCTAACCCTCACTCTAACCCTATTCACACTAACTCTTAACCCTTATTCTAATCTTAACCCTAACTCTAACCACTAATCCTAACCTTCACTCTTATCTTAACTCTAACCCTACCCCTCACTCTAACCCTAACCCTAACCCTAACCCCTACCCCTCACTCTAACACTAACACTAACCACTAACCCTAACCTTCACTCTTATCTTAACTCTAACCCTACCCCTCACTCTAACCCTAACCCCTACCCCTCACTCTAACACTAACACTAACCACTAACCCTAACCTTCACTCTTATCTTAACTCTAACCCTAATCCTCATTCTAACCCTAAACCTAACTCTAACCCTAACCCTCACTCTAACCCTACTCACTCTAACCCTTAACCTTCACTCTAATCTTAACCCTAACTCTAACCACTAATCCTAACCTAATCCTAACCTAACCCTAACTCTAACCCCTAACCCTCGTTTTAATTCCTAACCCTAACCCTCCCTCTAACCCTAATCCTCATTCTAACCCTAAACCTAACTCTAAACCTTAACCTGCATTCTAACCCTAACCCTAACCCTCACTTTAACCTTAACCCTAACCTAATCTCTAACCTTATCCCAACCCCTAACCCTTTTCATGGCTCTTTTTGTACTTTGTCGAAATAGTTCTTGTCATTCTGCATGATGTCTATCTTAAGATATTTAAATTTAATAGCTGAAGCAGTGGGGTTGTTTAATGAGCCAGAACACAAAGTTATAATTGATTGATTGGCGAGGGCGGGCTCCTGCGTGAGGCAATCTGTGCTGTGATTGGATGCTGTGGGTGTGGAGGGGGAGGTTCCCCTTTTCCCGCCTTTTTCTTCTGTGTGCCACCTGTGTCATTTACCTCATGACGTAGTCATGTGCCTGACTAGCTAGTTTACTGTGTATATATATATATATAGTTGTAAAATATATTAATTTATATAAAACTACATGTTTTAGTATCAGCGTCTCTGACTTCATTTGGACACCTGCTGCTCAATTCTCAACAGTCTAGGTATTATATACAATGTCTAGGGAAAGTATAATAGCATATTAAAATAACACAGACATTTCACACTTTGCATAAAAAGTCACACATTCTATAGATTTCCTGGGCATTAAATACAATACCAGCTTTTCATATATTGCCGGTAACATACATTTAAGATATTATATTATTGTTCATTCGTCACATAGTCAGCCAGATGTTTATCCTGGGTTTAGCCTTTTTGTCTAATAAAGGAGAATATTGGAAGCTCAGGGTTGAATTGAGGGGTCCTTGGTACTCTCTGAGCTGATTTGTTTCCTAGCAGACGTTTCATGACCCAACTAGGTAACATCATCAGTGCTAGGAGAGGGTTTTGGAGAGAGAAGGAGATAGAGAAGGGTAGAGGGAGAAGGAAGAGGAGGAGGAGGACTATGGGGTCCTTGATGCTGTCTGAGCTGGATTGTTTTCTTTCAGACATTTCATTACCCATGAAGGGTAGGGAGGGAGGGAGGGAGGGAGGGAGGGAGGAGGAGGAGGAGGAGGAGAAGAAGAAGAAGAAGAAGAAGAAGAAGAAGAAGAAGAAGAAGAGGAAGAGGAAGAGGAAGAGGAAGAGGAAGAAGAAGAAGAGGAAGAAGAAGAAGAAGAATGTTCTTGGTGCTTTCTGAGTTTAATTGTTTTCTTTCAGACATTTCATTACCCAAACTAGGTAACGTCATCAGTGCTAGAAGGGAGTGGGGTGTGAGGAGGAGGAGGAAAAGACTGTGGGGTCCTTGGTGCTCTCTTGAGCTTGCTTGTTTCCTTTCAGACGTTTCATTATTCAACTAGGTAACATCATCAGTGTTAGCCACTTTTTGTCCGCCTATCAAGTCCTTCCCAAGGACCTGGAATAGGCAGATGTGACTGCATGATGGTGCTAGAGGATGTCAGCTGTTCCGAGCAAAGCTGCCTATTGCAATTGACTGATGTGGATTTTCTCAATGCCAATGATGTTCCAGTGGTGCTCCAGCTGTTTTGGGATTGAACCCAAGGTGCCTATTCCTATTGATCCTATCTTTGCTTTCTTTTGCCACAATTCTTCTATTTCTATTTGCAGGTGTTCGTGTTTTGTGATATCCTCCAGCTCCTTCACTTCTGTTCTGCTGTCTCCAGGTACGGACCTTATTTATCTACAATTGTTAATGAGCCTCCAAACCCTGATGGGAAAAATACTGAACAGGACCAAAGAGTCGTCTTATCACTTTGTTCTAGAAGATGCTACTGACAAACTGCCCTGATCCCATTAAAGCAGTAACAGACCAATACAGGTAGTCCTTGACTTACAACAGTTCGTTTAGTGACCATTCAAAGTTACAACGGCACTGAAAAAATGACTTATGATCATTTTTCACGCTGATGACCGTTGCAGCATCTCCATGGTGATTTACATTTGGATGCTTGTGCCGGGGTTACGTGATCCCCTTTTGCGACCTTTTGACAAGCAAAGTCAATGGGGAAGCCAGATTCACGTAACAACCGTGTTACTAATTTAACAACTGCCATGATTCACTTAACAAATGAGGCAAAGAAAATTGTAAAATGGGACAAAACTCACTTAACGAACTTCTCACTTATCAACATACATTTTGGGCTCAATTGTGGTCATAAGACAAGAACTACCTGTATTTGAGTTTTTACTGGTCAACTAGGAATCATATATTTTTTTTAAAAAAGAACAGCTTGTGGGAGAAGAATGCACAATTTCACAGTGCTCATCTCTGTTTCAAAGCCGAAGAGACAGCGCTGTCCAAAGACATCTCCATGATCATGTGGTCAGCATGACTAAACGCTAAAAGCGCACGGAACACTGTTAACTTCCCACCAAAGATGGTCCCTATTTTTTATACTTGCATTTTTTACGTGCTTTTGAACTGCGAGGTTGGCAGAAGCTGGGACAAGTAACGGGAGCTCACCCTGTTACGTGGCACTAGGGATTCGAACCGCTGAACTGCCGACCTTTTGATCGACAAGCTCAGCATCTTAGCCACTGAGCCACTGCGTCCCTGGTATGACCCTAATGGAGCCTAATCATTATGGTCGTAGGTTGGGATGGTCATAAAGCAGATCCTCACATGATCAGACTCAATTTTACAACCCTTGCTGAAACAATCGGTAAGCGAATCACTGTGGTCATTAAGTAAACACTTAGGTTGCTAAGCAAACTCTTTATTTGCTTTGGGTTGGTTTTTTTTGTTTTGTTTTGTTTTTTTGCCCAAAAACAAGAAGTAACAGCAGCTTTCTGCAAAAACAGTAAATCAAAGTCGCATGACTACAAGATGCTGAAAATGATAGGATAGAATAGAATAGAATAGATTAACAGAGTTGGAAGGGATCTTGGAGGTCTTCTAGTCCAACCCTTTGCTTAGGCACCACTTCAGACAAATGGTTATCCAATCTCTTCTTAAAAACTTCCAGTGTTGGAGCATTTACAACTTCTGGTGGCAAATCGTTCCACTGATTCATTGTTCTAACAGTCAGGAAATTTCTCGTTAGTTCTATGTTGCTTCTCTCCTTGATTATTTTCCACCCATTGCTTCTTGTCCTACCCCCAGGTGATCATGAGGGCCAGCTGCTGACAGCCCAACATTTGGTAATGGGATCACGAGGAGGAAGGAGTGGCATCAGAACTGGGTGGTAAATATCTGGGGGAGAGAGCGGTCAATCATAACTTCAAATGGTTGCTAATCAGCCCTACCTGTACTATTTTCACTGCTAGGCTATGCAAGTTTGTTCTACAGACAGTCCTCATCTTACAACCATTCATTTAGTGACCATTCGAAGTTACAGTGGCACTGAAAAAAGGGACTGATGACTGCTTTTCACACTTATAACTGTTGCAGCATCGACACGGTCATGTGATCAACATTTGGATGCTTGGCAACTGCCTTGTACTTAAGACAGTCCTACTGTCCCGGGCTCATGTAATTCTCATTTGTAAACTTCTCAGCTGGCTTCCGACAAGCAAAATCAATGGAAGCAAAATTCACTTAACGACTGAATGGTTCATTTAACAACTGCAGTAATTTACTTAGCAACAGTGTCAAAAATAAAGCGCACAAAATGAGGCCAAACTGATTTTTAAAAACTGCCTTGCTTAACAACAGACATTTGGGGCTCAATTGTGGTTTTAAGTTGAAGACTACTTGGTACTTACTTTGGACTGGAATAGGTTGACCCAGTGCTATCCTCTGAGCAAGTTCTGAGGCATGCTCCAGGCTCCAAACTGCTTTTTCTTTCCGGCTGTGAAGAAAAAGAAAAGATAAGTAAGCAAAGAAGAAAGAAACACCAAACAGATAAGAAAAAAAAAAACTTCAGCAAGGTTTTCAAACATTCTTGCTGTGAATTGTCCGTATTTGTTTTAGGTTGACGTATTCATGATTAGTCAAACCACCCTTTTGCTGGGATATGTTATGGAAAAAATAAGTCAGAAAAAGAGAAAGGACAAAAACAGAACCCAAATGCTTTGGTGCAATGCAGACTTACACTGTGGGGTCCTTGGTGCAATTGAGTTTGCTTGGTTTCCTGCAGACGTTTCATTACCAAACTAGGTAACATCATCAGAACTAGAAGGGGGTGGGGGTTTGTGAAGGCAAAGGTGGCAGAAGGTGGAGGAGGAGGTAGAGGAAGAGGACTGTGCCCTCTAAGCTTTCTTGTTTTCTTGCAGACTTTTCACTACCAAGCTAGGTAATAACATCAGTGTAAGAAGGGAGAGGAGTTTGCGGGAAGGAGCAGGAGGAGGGGGATGGGAGCAGGAGGAGGACAACTGTGGGGTCTTTTAGTTGATTGTTTTCTTGCAGATGTTTCATGATCCAACTAGGTAACATCATCAGGGCTGGAAAGGAGTGGGATTTGCTCTGTTTACATGGCTTGCCTTTTCAGCCTGCCCTGTGTATAAAGACAGCAAACCCCACTCCCTTTAGCACTGATGGTGCTACCTACTAGGGCAGTGTTTCCCAAACTTGGCTATTTTAAGATGCATGGACTTCAATTCCCAGAATTCCCCAACCAGTATGCCTGGTTGAGGAATTCTGGGAATTGAAGTCCATACATCTTCAAAGGGTCAAGTTTGGGAAACACTGTACTAGGGTAAGAAAACTACCAAGCTCAAAAAGCACCAAGCACCCCACAATTCAAACGTCAACGACAAATATTCTCTTCTATCAGCAAACTTACACATCAGGCAGTGGCTTCGGAATCAGCTCTACAGTGAACCTTGAACTTTCCTGTCTGACTTCAAAGGGAATCTTCTCCATGGACATAAAATGGATGTAGAAATTCACCATCACTTCACCACGCTGATCAGGTTTCTCATTCTCATCGAACATATCTGTACATCCGTGCGCCACCCAAGTGTACGTATCGGGATCAATCATGAAATCCTGAGTCTTGGTTGCTTCCTTGGTCAAACTGAGTTGCTGGAAGTTCTGGCTGAGGTCTTCCTCCTTGTCCTGGATCCCATGTCCGCGGAGGCCCGAAAGCCGAATGCACATGTAGCAGGCACCAAAATCCACTTCGAGGCCACATTCTTTGAGAAACTTCTTGGTGAGATTGATGGTCCCACAGGGCTGACCTTGTGGGGTCCGCTTCTTCTTCCAAATGATCGGGACGTCTTGCAGGACAATCGAGCTGTTTTCAGCCAACGCGCCCAAAGTTGCTTCTATGTCACAAAGAGGCAGCCACACTTTGCGGTAATCAGAGGCATTTTTATAAATGTCCTTCGGGCCTTGGGAAGCGTACTTGGAGAAGCAATCGATGGGTCGCTCAGTGTGTTCCAAGCACACCTCAAAGCCAGGGGCTACTGTCCACAGTTGCACAAATGGCACCAGGAAGCCTCGTTGGACATCAGTGGTCAGTTGGAAATTCAGCACATCTCCAACTTTAAGTTCCACGGACAGTTCTTTGTAGTGTAAGCACTTACTCCTCCCCACTGACCCCACAGGTTTGGACTCCAAGGTGCAACTCTCCTCAAGGAGGTGGATTAATTTCTCATAGTCTTCATTTTTGACAGCTGCAAGGATTTCATGCCACACATCTCCATGAAAGCGAAAAATGTTCCCTCCAATCGCTGACCGCCGCGCTTCATTCTCCTTTTTGGTTACCAAGGAGTACATTCTTCTCTTCCACCTCAACTTCATACTGTTCTGCTCCTCGATGAAATTTGGTTGACACACCAACTGAAGGGCTCTATAACTGATGCTGAGACTATCTTGAAAGGTCTCCTTGTTGAGAGGAAACAAGAGTTTGAAATTCTTGGCCTTCTCTTCAACATTGGCAATGAAAGCAAACTTCTTTTGAACCTGACATTTCAACTGGGTGGCCAGTTCCAAAGATCGGACTTTTCGCTTGTACGAGTTGGCCCTGCTGTTCTTCCGGTTGAAATCGTGGCAAAGGAATTCAATCTCTGCTTGAGAGTACTGTATGGGCTTCTTCGAAATGAGAGAGATAATGTGCCGCTGAACAACAACATCTATGTAGCGCCGAATTGGAGAGGTAGCCCAGGTGTACGAGTCCACGTGCAAAGAGTAGTGGCCCAGCTTGGCCTGAGGACAGGAATTGGAACGCATAAAATAAGAACGGTTCAGGAGCTTCCGAAATTCTAAATTGATGGGTGCAAGTTTGGGATGGATGTCATCTGTGGTGATGAGGTCAAGCATCTTGGGGAAGTCACGGTCATTGGCCGCTGACTTGAGGTGGTCCCACGAGGAAGTCAAGAGAACAAATGGATGAATGGTCCTCACGGGGGCATCACCAGTCGGAGCTCCTAGATGATGGGAGAGGTGGGTGGACAGAGGAATGACATCTCTGTATTTCTCCCTCATTTGGGAGATTTGATGAGGATTGGGCTCCATCTGACAACGAAGAGGGGTTAAATTTCTGGTAGGAGTTTGGTTTGTGAGCAGGTCTCCCACAGAACTGTTGAAGAGGATCATAAGCTCCTCAATCATCTGGTGAGAACATCGCTGACCTAAAGGAATTTCTTCATCCAACTGGTCATAATGGCAGTCTTCGTGAAGCCTGGACTTCCGGTGGACACGGGAGAAATGATACGCCATTGCAACACAATCTTCTAAGGTGTCAAAATTACGTGACGGTGCCTCTATTTTGTAGTAGTTCTTAATGATCCCTTCAGCTTCCTCATATGTCATCTGCCGATCAGAGCAGATTATGGACATGCGAAAGGAAATTGTTTCCATCTGATCCGTGGCCTTATCCATTACGACAAAGAGGGAAATCACCAAACGTTCCTTGTGAGGAAGGAGACTGCAGAGGCTCTGACTGAGCTGCGGTGGGAACATATGTATGGGCTTCTCAGGAGCATAATAAGTTAACCCTCGGTTCTTGGCTTCTGTATCCAAAGGACAATCTTTGGGGATCACAGAGGCCATGTCAGCAATGTGGATCCCAATCTCGTATTTGTCACCAATATCTTTGACACTGATGGCATCGTCCAGGTCTTTAGAACCAAAGGGGTCAATCGTGAAAGTAAAGTAAGACCGACAGTCTTTCCTCCCTGCTCTCATCAGAGAAGGGTGACCAGAGATTAATTTGGCCATTTGGCTGGTCACCGAGGCAGGATATCCATTGGACAAACTATATTCCAAATCCAGAATACGAAGCCCATCATCTAGTGAGGAAGCCAAGGGAAGGACCTCCGTAACAATTCCCAGAGGGTAGTAATAACCTTCTTCCCATTTCATGATTTGTACTACGAAAAGGCATGTCTTCCGGTTTTCTGGTGTTATTTTTTTCCGGCTCTTCAACTTGATAGTTCCTGCCTGGTCAATTCTGCGGATGGGAATAGAATCAGTATCATCTTTCAATGGAGGGACAAAGATTTTTGTGACAGACTGGTCAATGGGGATCATGACCCGGAGATCAAACTCGTCCACTCTGCAGATGAAGTTGAGATCCCGTTCCACCTTTTTTAAGATGCCCACCACTTTCCCATGAGGGTTGCCCTCAAGAGTAGTGTTGGGCGTCAGGATCTCCACCAAGACTTGGTCTCCAGTGAAGGCCATGCCACAGTTGACTCGACCCTTGATCTGGATGGTCACTGAAGAAGCCTCGTCCAGAGTGAAGGCAGAAGCTTGATCGAACCGTTCTTGGATGAATTCACAGCGTTTGTATCGCTGGGGCTGCATCTGCAAATACTTCTGCATCATTTGCACGGGATAGTTGATGTACTCTTGACTTCTCCTTTCTGGGACTGAGACGTCCGATTTCACCTTCAGCAGGCCTTCTTCGGTGACCAACACCATCAACTTTTTGCTTTCATCCAAGAGTTCCTGCAATATTGGATCATCAAGGTTTAAGCTTTCCGTGTCAGAGACCCAGGAGTCTGTATCGCTACCTTCTTCCTCGGATTCAGGGCTTCCTCTGTTCCAGCTGGCTAAATCAGACATCACCTGCTTTATCTCCTCCAAGGTCAGGGTTTCAGGAGTGACGGATTTCTTCTCAATGCACTTCTTGATGAAACTTTTCCAGATCTTGCTGCACTGGCCATGAGAACACAGAGCAACGGCATCTCCGACTACGATGACCTGCGACTGAGCCCTTGTTATGATGGTATTCAATACCCGTGCGTTGTTGAAATACTCCAAGTTAGAGGAACTGACATAGGCCAGGCTGTTGCAGGTATGCACGGTGTTGATAATGATGACACGGAATTCTCGCCCTATAGAAAAAACAGAAGATGGATCTGTTTGTCAATATCATGAAATACAGGCTATCCTCGATTTACAATGGTTCATTTAGTGACCATTTGGTACTGAAAAATGTGACTTGTGACAGTTTTTCACACTTATGACCATTGCAGCATCCCCAGGGTCACGTGATAAAAATTCAGAAGCTTAGCAACCAGCTCATATTTATGACGATTGCAGTGTCCCAGAGTCATGTGATCACTTTCTACGAACTTGTGACAAGGAAACTCAATGTCAGGACCTTACTTTTGAGAGTTTAAGAGACCCTCTTTTCAAGTCATTCTAACACTCGGCGGGTGGTGATGGTTCCGTGCAAGTGGCAATTAAGCATGTGCAGGCCCATTTGTGCAAATGGCGGGCACACGTGCCCACTGCTTGCACAAATGGAGCTTTGTGAGCGTGCTCGCCACCTGCTGCATACTTAAGTGGAGCTGCACATGAGCTTGCGCTCGCCCACTGCTTCTGCAGCCCAGTTCTGAACAGGCCATAGCCCAGCTGTGGGCCGCAGCCTGGGGGTTGGGAACCTGTGTTCTAAACGGCAGGTAAAATTGGAACAGGGACCTTACCTGCAAGGTTGTCATAGCTCTCCACGGTCACTTCTGAAAAGCCTTTTTTTCTCATCTTGTCTCGGATAAATTTAACCTGGAAAAATCAAAGGTATCAGCATGTCTGATAAGATGACTTTGTATAAAAAAAGAACACCGCTTAAGAGGGGCCAAAAGCCCTACTAAGCAGGTATATACAACAGTATGAAGGCTATTGCTTAATGCATTGTAAGCCGTCCTGAGTCTCCGGAGAAGGGCGGCATATAAATCGAACCAATAAATGTCAATTGTAATTTTGGAATATAAATCTGACACTAGTTTTTATTATGGTGGTTTAAATAGAAGTCTCCAAATATAATTGAAAGAAGAGCAACTTTTAAAAGGACTAATTTGGGACTTTTTCCTCATGGATATTAACAAGGTTAAGAAATCCTTAAGAAAAATAGAAGCTTTATAATTATTTGACAAGCATTCCAGAGAAGAAAAATATTTTATTCCATGAAGACAAGCTGGAAGGAGTGACTTAAACTTAATGAGTCAATTGGAATTAGGATAAACTTCCATCGGTTTGATATTTGTAATTGAAAGAAAGTTTTAATCTAAAACCATTTGATAATGTATTTTCCTTTATATATAATGCTTAAGTAATTCCTAAAGTTTGTAAAATATTATTGAAAATATATTTGAAAATATCTATTTTAAGAGCAAGTTAAAGAAAAAGATGTATTAGCCTTAATACATTAAAATTAAAAAGCTTTAAAAAGTATGTATACAAGAAGAAAAATAATTATTTTATGAGGGTAACTTGGAGGGAGTGATCTAACTTTAATGAATTAATTGGAGTTAGTTGGAATTTGATTGGTCTGAAAGTGAACTTTAAAATATGTATGCTAAGAGAAAGTTTTAAAAAGATGTATTACAATGTTTTAATTTTAGAAATGTTTTTTAAAAAAGGATGAAAAAAATATTTTCCCTTTAAAATTAAAAAAAACCAAAGAGTATAGTGAATTTTGTTAATAAAAATTGTGACAGTTTGTAAAGATAATTAAGTGCAAATAGAAGTACATATTATTTCAACAGCAAGGAAGATAAAGCGGCAATGGTTAAATTGATTGTTCTCTTCAAAGAGGAGATTATATTTATGTTTTTTATTTGGCTATTACTTTTGGATTTTGAGCTTGTGATGAAAAAAAAAATGAAATTTTGACTTTGGTTTTGCTGTTTAGATAGATTGTTACAGAAATAGCTAGTTATATACTAATATATAAAAGTAAAAAGTTGAGGGTGTAATGTTGTTACCTTATACCGTGCTAAAAAGAGTCAGAAGTCAACGCCTTTTTCTTTCTTCCCTTATAATATATATATATACATACATCGAAGCTCACGAGTAGGTTGCTGGGCTGTAAGTTTTGTTTCTTTATGATCTCTATGAACTGGAATGAGTTTTTTACATGTGAGTTGATGGATTCTGCATAGGGCTGTAGTTGTTTGGCGAGCAACTAGCCAAATTTCTCGCCAAACAACTACAGCCCTATGCAGAATCCATCAACTCACATGTAAAAAACTCATTCCAGAGATCATAAAGAATCATAAAGAAACAAAACTTACAGCCCAGCAACCTACTCGTGAGCTTCGATGTCATATCCCTCTTCACCCAAGTGCCAATCAAAGAAGCCCTGACAGCTATCCAAAACAAATATAACCCCCCCAAGCACATCCTAGATCTGACCAACCACTGCCTATCCAACACATACTTCATCTATAACGGACAAAAATACAAACAAATGGAAGGAGCACCCATGGGATCACCCCTTTCACCTGTCATTGCTAACCTCTACATGGAACACTTTGAAACCCAAGCTCTAGAAAAATCTGATCACAAACCCAAACTCTGGCTCAGATACGTAGATGACACCTTCATAATCTGGCCACATGGGAAAGAAAAACTGGACAACTTCCTCACACACCTCAACAGCCTACACCCCAAAATACATTTTACCATGGAAACAGAAGTGAACAACCAACTTCCCTTCCTGGATGTCTTAGTCTACAAAAAATCCAATGGCTCCCTAGGACACACCATCTACCAGAAGAAAACACACACAAACCGCTATCTGCACGCACTCTCACACCACCACCCAGCACAGTTCAACTCTGTAGCCAAGACACTCATCTCCAGAACAAAACGCTTAGCTGACAAACAACACCTAAAAACCGAACTACACACTCTCACTAACGTACTAACATCCAATGGATTCCGAAGAAATAAGATTACCAACCTAATCCAAAAAGAAACCCCCACTAAAATCCAAGACAGAGAACAAGAAAACGGCAAAGCCCTCCTCCCATACATAAAAGGCACCACAGACAGAATCAGCAAGATCCTCCACAAACACAACATCAAGACAACATTCTGCACAAACCGAAAAATATCCATCATCCTAAGAAACCCCAAAGACAAAATTGAGTTAGAAAATCAAGGAGTATATGAAATCCCATGCACCGCCTGCCCCACCACATACATCGGACAAACCAACAGAAGAATAAGTGCACGCATTGAAGAACACAAGAACTCAGTCAGAAAAGAGGAACCAACTTCTTCCCTGGTCCAACACCTCAAAGCCACAGGACATGATATTGACTTTAAAAAGACCAGAACTATCGCCAAAACTGAACACTTTAACAACAGAATAATCAGAGAAGCCATCGAGATAGAAAAATGTCCACACAGCATGAATAAATGAGATGATACCTCCCGCCTACCAGCCATTTGGAAACCCGCCCTTATTGACAAACGAGTCCCTAACACAAAGAATGACACCAGACCCACACTCATGAGAGCCACACAGGATGTAACCACCACACATCTACACAGAAAGCAGACTCAAACCCACACTGAGGATGAGGCACGACCGCGGACCAGAAGCCGGACCACAGCTTCATCATTAGCCCCTTTAAACCCCTCCAATCCATGCATGAAGCAGACTGACACTCACCATGAAGAGGTAGCACGGCCACGAACACGAAGCCAAACAACAGCAACTCAGCTCACCAGCTCAAATCCCCCTGCTACTCAGACTAACCCGAGCACAACCAAGCCCCCACCTAAACAGAACACACCTCCACCCAATCAGAACACAGCCAAGCTCCCACCCAATCAGTTCATACCCCCACTGGCAGTTAAAAGGAAGAAACAACTGCGATCACACACATTGCTCCTAGAAGCACGAAGCCGAAGACACCAGCCTGAAGATGACGAATGAGACTTCGTCGAAACGTTGCCAAGAAACCTCCAATTTTACGCGGAAGAAAACCTGAATAACCAAAGACCTACATACAAACACCTGCGAAAACCTCAGAAAACATATATGTGTGTATACACACACACACACACACACACATTGTGTGTGTGTGTGTGTGTATCAAATTTATATTTGCTGATAAAGAAATAAAGGGGATTTATTTATATTTATATTTATTTAAATTAGCAAATATAAATTTGGTATAAAATGGTTTGTCATGAATGCGACTGCTTGAGGGCTCCTGGATTGGAGCTGAAAAGCAAAAGGATCTTCATCAATAGGCCAAACTGGCTGTCTAAACTTTTTAAAAGTTAAAATTTAGTTATAAGTTAGAATAGTTAGAATAATACAGTTGGAAGGGACCTTGGCGGTCTTCTAGTCCAACTTCCTGCTCAGGCAGGAAATCTTATACCAAAAGGGGACTCAAGAAATCTCTGAAGGACAGGATTACCCTTGGCTATTTGATGATTCCATGGGATCTCTGGCCCAGATGCCTTATCTATCCAAAATACCAGTTTTGGGAGAACATTAGCAGGAGAAAGAGCAGTTGGCAACAGAAATGTCGGGCTCAGTAGTCGTAAGTTGAAGACTACCCGTAATGGACAATGTAAGAACAATACACACCCTTGACACCTCACCTGTATGCCATAAGAGACCACGCAAATGGACTTGAGGTTCTTCTGCCCCCATTCAACTGGCCATTTCTGATCCATTTCCTGCACTTTCTCAATGATCTGTTCAATCTCAGAGATGTTGTACCAGCTCATGGACTTGTCCTTCTCGGCACTACTGGAGACGTGACAAAACATGAGCGGATAGAACTCCGGGTGAGGAGGGACATTGCCTTTGGCACCGATGGTATCTTCTCTGCCCACGTAGAAGTGCTTGGAGACAAACTCAATGATTCCTGCAGTAGACCGATAGTTCTCGTTGAAGATGATTCTGCTCTTGGTGGCCACTTCATGCTTCTCCTTCTTGTAATGTTGGAAAAGGCGATTCAACAGGGTGTAGTCGGCGGACTGCTCATCCTTGTGCAATGAATAGAGCCTGGGGGTCTTCTGCATATGGTCCCCCGCCAGAATGATCAAGGTTCTCAGGCTAGCCAGAGAGAGAGGGACTAGAGCTTCGCACTCCAACATCTGGGCAGCTTCATCAATCAAGATGTGGGTGAAATAGCCACAGGGCACTCCAAGATCTCGTGAGGTCATGCACGTGGTGAGGACAATCCGGTGGCGATCGATCTGTTCTCTAGTGGGGAGGCAAAACTCATTTCCGCTTGGAGAGCGACAGCAGTAGAGTAGAGTAATGGGGTCGGTTGACTTGACGGAACGGTAGATGGATTTCACCCTTAATGGAATAGCCTCAGGGTGTGACGAGATGACATAATTGTGGAAGTAGTCACGAATGTAAATATCAGCCGCGCTGGAAAAGAAAGGCATTGCAACAGGGGCTGTCCACATTTCCAATTATCTCCTCAAAAATTTTTGTTAGATAGACACATGGATTCTTGATTGTTTTTATTTCCCTCTAAGGAGGAAGGGGGATTTTTAACTCAAAATGAGTTAAAACGGCAGCCCCAGTTGTCCAATTGAACCCCCATCCTTTCTTTTCCTGAGTTATATGTGCCACACTTGTGAAAATGGGGCAGGGCTTCAGTCCTGGTTACCATCTTTTTTGACCCCCTTAAGAAAGCTAAAACTGAAGTTAGGTAATAAAAACTGCTGTTCTGGCAAATTTCTTTCTCAACAATTGGTCTTTTTTAACTCAAATCTGTTAAAAGTACAATGGTAAATTGTGACCAGAATTTCCATAATTAAGTGATACAGCCATAACGCAAAATGTCACGTGACAACACTGCTTGATGCTGGCAAGTCCCTGTTGCCATCATTATACAAGGATCACATATCATTAAGCGAGCCACTACCTGCCCCACGTGCACCTTTTCTGAGCTTTGGCGCTCGCTTGAGGAGGGCCTCCCCGCATGTGCGCATGCTCCTGGCTCAGCCCCAGCCAGTCAGAAAGTCACAGAGGAGGAGGAGGGTCGCCGGAGATTTCAGGAGCGAAGCAGTCCTGTACCTGCCTTCGCGCCACATTTGCGCATAAGGCAGCCTTCGCTTCCTGCCGCTTTGGGCTGGAGTTGGCGCCCTCCACCCTCGGCCAAAGAGCTGCCGGGTGTAGGGGATGACACAGCAAGGTGATGGCCGGAGCATTAGTGCAGGAGAGAAACCGGGTCCTGTTAAGTCCCTCCTTAAGTGAGCGGCTGCCCACCCTGCATGCGCCTTTGCAGTGCTTTGGCACTCGCTTGAGGAGGGTCTCCCCATGTGTATGCACGCTCCCAGCTCAGCCACAGCTGGGAGAGGAAGGAAGGTCACTAGAGGAAGGGGGGAGGAGGAGGACGGTCGCCCGAAGGGAGGGGAGAGAGACACACACACATACAGAGAGGGAGTGGAAAGAGAGAGAGACACATAAAGACACATATAGAGTGATACATAGAGAGGGGGTGAGAGAGGGGAAGAGAGGGAGAGAGAAAGATACAGAGGGAGAGAGACACCAAGGGTGGGGGGAGAGGGGAAGATAGGGAGAGGGACAGAGACAGAGATACAGAAAGAGAGGGGAGAGAGACATAGAGAATGATTTTGTGGCTGGGTAGGCGTGGCTGGGGGGGTTCATGTGACTGGGTGGGAGTGAGTGACATCGAATTAGACACGCCCACCCAGGTTTTGTGGCTCCCGGTGTGTTTTTCTTCTGTGGGAAACAGGTCCAAGTGGTTCTTTTGAGTGTTTAAGTTTGCCGACTCCTGCTCTAGTCCGTTTTTTCATTAAATTAGACATACCCAATTTCAGCAAGCGTTCTTTATTGTTTTAGCCTCCAGTCCCCTAATCAGCTTTGTTGCTCTTCTATACCTTTTCTAGAATCTCAACATTTTTTTTATATTGTAGCGACCAAAACTTGTAGTATTTTTGAACTATATCCTGGTTCTTGATATCTTGCATCTAACACTAACATGAGTTTAGCTTCCTGGACTTACCTGGATCTGGTTCACACATTGTGCAAACCCAGCTCTCAATTTTAATAGCTGTCCTTAAAATAATCTTAACCCTGTAAAGAAACCAAAATATTTACTTCTCTCCTTCAGTCAAAGGCTGATAAAACTTCAAACCAAGATTACCTATTGGTGTGGGTGCAGATAAGCACACGTGTCTGGGGCTTCTTGATGATCTCCAGGGTAGTCTTGGCTAAAGTGAAGGTCTTCCCAGTCCCAAATGGTCCGTAGATCAAAAGAGGTGGTGTTCTACAGAAACCAGTCACCTGACCAGTGATGAAGCAAAGAGCTTGCTTCTGCTTTGCATTCCCCCATGGCACCTGCAAAGTTCCACGTGGAATGGAGCAAGTGGTCACATCTGGAAAGACCAGCTTCACATCCCATAAATTGTCCACAGCCTGGTGCCATTGGCAGAATTGGAGGTGGTCCATTTGGAACTGGACTTCCATCTTGGCAAGCGTGGCTGGTTGGAGGCCCAGTTCCATGCAGCAACGTCGGGGAAGGAGAAGACAGACGCTCCTTTCAGTGAGGGCTTCGTTCTCGATTGAGACCTCATAAACTCGGTTGTTAGCAGGAGGATCTTGGGAGAGGAAGGCTGTTCTGACTGAGCGTTGAAGCAGGTACCCTTCGTCAGAGTCCACTGTCAACGAGTAAGGGGTCGGGACCTGGGCGTAGAGCTGTTCTGGGAGAGCAAATTTCAGCCCCGATGGGAAGACTTCTACACTCTTTACCAAGGAGACCGTCGCATGCAAGTTGAGCCTAGATCAGAAGAAGATCAGACATGGGAAGAGGAGCAGAAGAAACTGGGGAAAAGAGAAGACAAAACAACAGGAACAACGGGCCTCTCTGCCTGTATTTCTCCGTAATGTCCTCGCACTCCAAACTGAATTATGTTGGACTGCACCTCCAAAATGAGTGGGAATTCTAGGTCTTAAATGCTTCACTCCCTGTGGCCTGGTGCCATCCCTTCTGGAAATGTTTGAACATAGTTCCCATTATCCCCAGCCTACATGTCTGCAAGACATTTTCGGGAGGCTGGGGCAAGGGAAGTCAATGTAAACAATTAAGAGATAGAAGAAGGTTGTGTTGTCAGCTCTCTCCAGCAATTCAAGAGAGCCAGTCTGATCTAGTGGTGAAGGCACTGGATTAGAAACCAGGAGACGGTGAGTTCTAGTCTCACCTTAAATTCTAAACCCACTTTAGGCATGAAAGCTGATTGGTGATTTTGGGCCAATCATCAGGAAATAGTGAGTTCTAGTCCAACCTTAGGCACGAAAGCCGCCCAGGTGACTTTGGACCAATCACCGGGAGACCATGAGTTCTAGTTCCAACTTAAGCATGAAAACCAGCTGGTGATTTGGATCAATCACCAGGAGACGGTGGGTTCCCCACCTCGCAATTCTGGGGCCTCTAGTCTTCACATCTTTAAGGAACTTTAAGCATTCATGTCTATTAGAGCTGTGGTGGCACAGTGGTTAGAATGCAGTATTGCAAGCTACCTCTGCCCACTGCCAGGAGTTTGATTCTCACCGGCTCAAGGTTGACTCAGCCTTCCATCCTTCCTAGGTTGGTAAAATGAGACCCAGATTGTTGGGGGCAAGATGGCTGACTCTGTAAACCGCTTAGAGAGGGCTGTAAAGCATTGTAAAGTGGTATATAAGTCTAAGTGCTATTGCTATTTTACAAATATTGCAAATATTCACCTTTATTGCTATTGATAGTTAGAACTTGATTCTTCCTCCCTGGGATAAAAACAGGGAATTTCTTTTGGTTGGGAGAAGACTTTGAAGTCAACATTATCCCACCAATCTTGGTTGGGTTGAGGTCCACTTACTTGGAGATCAAGAGCTGCTGAGCTTCTTCTTCTCGGAAGAGGAAGTTGTGCATTTCTTCACGGTAGTTGACGCGAGTGATGGGCTTGCCCCTTGGCCCTCGCTGGAAGTCCATCGAGATGGAGGAGGCCTTGTACTTCGCCAGCAGTTCCATGTCCTTGTCCGTGCGAGCCACGCTGGGCACCACTATGCGGTTCCCAGTGTGCCAGCGCCCACTGCGCACAAAGCAGCTCACGGACTCAGTGGCCGGATCCACCCGCCACGGTGCTTCCTTCTGACCCACCCGGGCGTAGAGCTTTTGAACCAAGACAGGCCGGCTGCCAAAATCAAAGACCAGCCATTGCTCGTAGACCCCGAAGATGTGACTCTTCAAGTGGACTTTCACCTCAACGGCTGGTGGAGACGCTCGCACGGTTTTGAAGCTATCTCCAGAAGCGTAAGTGAGAAGCTGAGCCTGTCCCGGCACAACTAAGGAGAAGTTGGCTCCTGGGACTCTCTTTAATAGGGCCACATGGATCAGCGGCACCTGAAATGGGAAAGGAAAATATAGGTAAACAAGAACAAGGGAAAAAAGATCCTCGGTGTCAGAGGTAAACTTGAAATGGAAATGGAAGAACAGTTAGATAAACTTTTCACTCAGCCCTGGGAAGGAAAAGGAGGTGAGAAAGAAACTCAAGATAACCCCACCTTGTTTCTCCTTGGTATTAGAGGGGGAGAAGGGAAACTCTGCAGAGTTTTGAGGGAGGAGGAAGGAATGGCACATAGGGTCTCCTGCTTGAGCAGGAGGTTGGACTAGAAGACCTCCAAGGTTCCTTCCAAATCATCAAATGTAGATGGGTTTTCCTTCCTTCCTTCCATTCCTCCCTCCTTTCTCTCATTCCTTTCCATCTCTTTTGTTTCCTTCCTTCCTTCCTCTCTCCCTCATTCCTTCTTTCCATCTCTCCTTCTCCCTTCCTTCCTCCCTCTCTTCCTCCTCTTTCCTTCTTCCATCTTTCATCCATCCATCCATCCTCCCTCCATCCCGCTCCTCATTCCTTCTTTCCATCTCTTTCCTTCTATCCATCCTTTCTTCCTCTCTCTCATTCCTTCTTTCCATCTCTTTCCTTCCTTCCATCCTTCCTTCCTCCCCCTCTCAATGCTAGTTTGTGACTAACCACTGTGCACTCCAAGCCAACCACTGTGCATTCAGCAAATCATGGATAAGGACAGCAGTCATCATGCAGCTATGCATGTGTCCAGCAAAGACATTAGCCAGGCTCCCTACTGCAAGCAATGCAGCTGGGCAGAGTCCAGGAGCCCCATCAAAGGAGAAACAGGTCCCTTCCTTTACGTGGCATTTCGCCTTTCCAGCTTACCTGGGAATGGATGGTGAAGACCCAGTCATATTGCAACTTCTTGTTCTCTGACTGGATCCGGAGTGGCTGCTTGCACGTGACCTTCACGCCATCTACAGCCTCCGAAATCTGATGGGGAGAGCCAAAAGGTGAGGAAACAAGGCAGGAGAAACAAGGAAGGGATCACGTTTTATCCAAAAGATGCTTTTTCAAGAGGCAACTTTCTATGAAGATGCTTCGCTTCTCATCCAAGAAGCTTCTTCAGCTCTGGTGGGGAATGGAAGGAGTTATACTCTTTGCAGATGGCTGGTCATTTGTATTATTTTAGCTAGTCGTTGAGGCCACCTGAAGGTTTATCTGTGGGTCTCAGGGTCACCTGAGTGGTGCAAATGGGTGTGGAGCTTTCTTAGAACTGTTGAAAGGACTGTGTTGTAGACTGGAGATAGATAATGTCGTATCCCTCCCCCTCTGTTGAGGGAGGGCTGTTCAGTTTTGATATAGATGGCCTCTTTGACCCCACTTTCAAACCAGCAATCCTCTCTGTCTAAAATGTGGACTTTGCTGCCTTCAATAGAGTGGCCTTTGTCTTTCAAATGCAGATGGACTGCTAAATATAGCCTTGATGGGTTTGTTCCCCTATGTTTTATCAAGTTCTATTTTATCCCGGAACTACCTCAATCGTGACATTGCACTGAATTCTATTCCATAGCTGAGCCATGGTGGCACAGTAGTTAGAATGCAGTATTGCAGGCAAACTCTGCCCATAGCCAAGAAGTTCGATCCTGACCGGGTCAAGATTGACTCAGCCTTCCATCCTTCCAAGATCAGTAAAATGAAGACCCAGATTGTTGGGGGCAAGAGGCTGGCTCTGTAAACCACTTAGGGAGGGCTGTAAAGCACTGGGAAGCGGTATATAAGTCTAAGTCCTATTGCTATTGCAACATTGTAGGGTGGTGCTCAAATTTCAATTTTACCTGTGTTTAATCGGAATTTGTAGCTTCTGTTTGAAGGCAGCTTTAGGTTTCCACCCTGTACAACGTCATTCTATGCTTTAACAGGTAGTCCTCAGCTTACGACCACAACTGGGACCAGAATTTCCATTACTAAATAAGGCAATTGTTAAGTGAGCCGTGCCCAATTTTACAACCTTGCTTGCCATGGTTGTTAAGAGAATTGCTGCAGCTCTTAAGTGAACCAGATGGTTGTTAAGTGAATTGGGCTCCCCCATTGCCTTTGTTTGTCAGAACTCAACTGGGAAGGTCACAAAAGGTGATCGCTTGATCCTGGGACACTACAACTGTCATAAATACATGTCGGTTAATACATAAATGTACATGTACATAAATACATGCGCTCAAATTTTGATCACATGACCATGAGGATGCTGTGACGGCCATAAGTGAGAGGATTTGTTGTGAGTAATGTGGTTATAACTTCAAACAGTTGCTAAGGATTGTAAATCCAAAAAGTAAAATTCGCTTTACTTTGATGTATTCTGTGGAATCATTCCTTGTCAAGTGAGAGATAAACATGAACTCAATACAGGTAGTCCTTGACATACAACAGTTCGCTTAGTGACCGTTCGAAGTTACAACATCACTGAAAAAAGTGACATTACCGTCTTTTACACTTATGACTGTTGCAGCATCCCCACAACCACGTGAACAGAATTCAGATGCTTGACAACTGGCTCATATTTATGACGGTCGCAGTATCCCGGGGTTGTGTGATCACTTTTTGCAACCTTCCGATAAGCAAAGTCAATGAGTAAACCAGATTCACTTAACAACTGTGTTCTAATTTAACAACTGCAGTGATTCATTTAACAACTGTGACAAGAAAGGTCATAAAAATGGGGCAAAACTCACTTAACAAATTTCTCACTTAACAACATAAATTTTGGGCTCAATTGTGGTCATAAGTTGATATGTAATATGCAAAATCGGTCAACCTCAGGTGTCTGATGCAAGCCACAATGAAGTCATGTGCATGCATTTTATTTATATGCTATACTCCTGCAATGGGGGACCAACACCCACAGCTTGCAAGACAAAACGAATCTTGTAGATGGAGAACATAAAATTCCCAAACTAATAAAAAATGACAAATATGCACTTTTGAACAACTCACGCTATAACAAATGATTAATTAATTGTATCTCAAAGCCCTGGGGGAAAAGATTGATTTTGTGACTTTATATACAAACATCTGAATTGGTGCCAGAAAAATATTGGAAACTCAGTTTTCTTCTTTGGACACCCTTGGTTATGTTGAATTTCAACTTCTGTCATTCCCAGCCAATCCTACACGAGACATGTTTCATTAAAAAAGTATCTTCCTGTAATAATTCTATGGCATCATGTGGCAGTTGTGTTTAGTATGTTGTGTGTTGCTTTAGGGCAGTGTTTCTCAACCTTTTAAGATGGGTGGACTTCAACTCCCAGAATTCCTTAGCCTACATGCTTTAACAGGGATGGACTTCAGTTCCCAGAATTCCCCAGCAATTGGGAATTTAAGTGCACCTATCTTAAAGTTTCCAAGTCAGAAAAAGTTTCCTCTAGGCCTAGGGAATTCTTAAGCAATCAGTTGCCTAAGGAAAAGATCTTTGCCCTAAGACCGAGGTGGCGAACCTATGGCACGCGTGCCGGATGTGGCACGTAGAGCCATCTCTCCAGGCACGTCAGCTGTTGCCCATTTATTTATTTATTTATTTATTGGTTCAATTTATATGCCGCCCTTTTCCGGAGACTCAGGGCGGCTTACAATGCATTAAGCAATAGCCTTCATGCTTTTGTATATACCTGTTTAGTAGGGCTTTCGGCCCCCTCAAGCGGTGTTCTTTTTTATACAAAGTCAGCTTATTGCCCCCACAATCCAGGTCCTCATTTTACTTACCTCAGAAGGATGGAAGGCAGAGTCAACCTTGAGCCTGATGAGATTCGAACTTGCAGTAATTGCAGGCAGCTGGTGTTACTTAACAGTGCTTTAATCTGCTGTGCCACCAAGGCTCTTGCATGCGCGCCGGGGAACTGCTCTTCCGGATTCTGGTGCTTCCCACGCGCGCGCTCACGTTTCAGCACTCAGTGCCGAAAAGGTTCACCAACACTGCCCTAAGATATTGACTGAACCTCCAAAGACAAGACCAGCATACCTGAATGCTTAACTCCACAAGCAAGGCAAGCCCGTGACTTTTACCCCATGTTTTTGAGCTGCACAAAAGCAAAATATCTAGAAGGCTCCCTCTCTTACCACAAATACAAGTTTTCCATGCCACAAACCACACGCATATCAGCTTAGCGTCCCCAACTTACAATTAAGACTTCGTTGTGGCTCGATTGGTACTCGGCAATAAGCCGATCTTGGTAAGCTAAGAGGCCGTCCTGCTTGGCCGTCTTCTTCTTCCTCTCGGCAATTTTTGCCCGCTGGATCCACTCTTCCAATTCCTGGACCGAATGCGCCCCGGCACAATCCTGCCCATATTCACAAACGTCTGGTCTGAAGCGTAGAGAAAAAAAGACAAAAAATCGATCAGTGATAAAGGCTTGGAGGTACATTTAAGGAGACGGAGAAATCTATGCCTCATGAAGAATATTTGCAGCTCAGGGTTGACATGAGGGGTCCTTAATGCTCTCTGAGCCTGCTTGTTTTCTTGCAGATGTTTCATTACCCAAGTAGGTAACATCATCAGTGCAAATAAGGAGTGCTGTTTGCCGTCAGTTTATATTCTGGTGTCTTGCCTGTCTATGTGGGTGGGGGGCGGTCTTAGAGATTCTTTGGTTGGGCTGTTTGCTGACCGTTTGTTGACAGTTTCTTGATTGGAATAATGCTTACTTGATTGTTGGTCTAAAGTTGACCTTAGAATTAATCTATACCAGGGGTGTCAAACTCGATTTCATTGAGGACCCCATTAGGGTTGTGTTTGACCTCGGGGAGAGGCAGGCAGGGGGTTTTGGCTGGGGGGGGGCATGGCCAGCTCGACGTCACTCGTGTTGGGGGCACCTGTGGTGTCCAGGGGCTAAGGCAGGACTTCCCTCAGACTCTCCCTCACTCTCATTATAATCTCCTTCCTTCCTTCCTTCCTTCCTTCCTTCCTTCCTTCCTTCCTTCCTTCCTCCCTCCCTCCCTCCCTCCCTCCCTCCCTCCCTCTTCATTCCCCTTTCTTCTCTCTTCCCTTCTTCCCTTCTTTTTCTTTGTCTTTCCTCTTCCTCTTTCTCCTTTCCTGTCCCTTCTTGGATGCTCAAATGCAAAACGGGAAACATTTCTCATTTTGTTTTGTTTTTAGTTTGTTTTCCTAGCCTGGAATGGAGCCTGGGAGGGCCGCACACAGCCCTCCCGAGCTCCATTTTCGCTGGCAGAGGCACCGCGGGCCGATCCTTCACTGTTCCCAGGGCGGTCCCACGGGCCAGAACTAAGCACCCAGTGGGCGTGATCCGGCCCGTGGGCCTTGAGTTTGACACCCCTGATCTATACTGATGTGCAGATATTTGTTTAATCTGAGGTGTGTGTCTATGATCCTGAGCCGTATCATTTTTCGCCCACTTTCTTGGGCTATTTTCCATCCAGCTTGCAGCTGATTGGAGGTTTGTACCTGATACTGGTATGTAGGGCATACTGTTGTAGGAATTCATGCAAGAAGAAATGTTGTTCTTTGGTGGAGGTGTGCCTGCAGGCCTATGAGTGTCAGGTACAAACCTCCAATCAACTGCACAGCTGGATGGAAAATATCTAAGCATCTCTAAGACCGCCCCCCCCACCCACCCAGACAGGCAAGACACCAGAATATAAACTGACCGCAAACCCCACTCCTTACTAGCACTGATGATGTTACCTAGTTTGGTAATGAAACGTCTGCAAGAAAACAAGCAGGCTCAGAGAGCACCAAGGACCCCTCAAATCTGCATCTCTTTTTGAGGAGAAACTGATTAGGAATTATGCTTCCTGCATAGATTCATGTTGAAGCCAAAGTGTCATTACAGTGGTCCCCAACTTATGATCGATTGCTTAGTGACTATTTGAAGTTCAGATGGTGCTTCAGATATTTGGGGATTGCACCCAAGGTGCTTATTACTACAGTACTGGCACTATAGGTAATCCTTGACTTACAACCACAATTGAGCCCAAAATTTCTGTTGCTAAGCAAGAACAGTTATTTGATGAGTTTACCCCATTTTACGACAATTCTTGCCGCAGCCATTACATGAGTCACTGCAGTTGTTAAATTAGTAAAACGGTTGTTATGTCAATCTGACTTCCCCATTGATTTTTCTTGTCAAAGGGTGATCACATGACCCTGGGACACGCCAACGGTCATAAAAAGACCCTAAGTCACTTTTTTCAGTGCTGCTTTAACTTCGAACAGTCACTAAATGAATGGTTGTAAGTTGAGGACTACCTGTAAAGTTAACAACGGGTGCAGTCGTCAGCTTTCCCATTAGACAAAGCCAAAAAGAACTGGGAGCAAACTCCAAATGCTACCCATAAACCTGAACCCAACGTCTGGTTCTCAAAAGCAAAAACTCTCTTAAATCTGTCCCGCTTACCGGCTGCAAAGAGCAAAGGTCTTTGGATCGTACGGAGGGGCGCGATAATTCCACTCGGTCAGCGTGTCGGTGGCAATCAGCTGCGTGTGCTCCACGGACGAGCAGTGATTCTCGAAGCTCTGCTGGGAATCGCATGTCACCAGGCACACCCGGCAGTAGAATTGATATTGCGGCGTGGCGTCCGGTGGGCTCGCCGTCTCCTCCACCACCGGGCGCAGCAGGGTAATGCGGTCCAAGCCTCGACTTTGCTCTGCCTTCCAGATGGCCAATTCCACATCGCTGTGGGCGAAACTGCAGGACTGAGAGTTATTCCAGCAGGACCTGCCAGCTGAGAGGGACGGACAGTACGAGAAGTGCCTGCGGCTTGCCGGACAGGGCCGAATCTCGATATATTGCTCTTTTTTCTTACCGTCGGCGATAATGTGGACCAAAATGAAGCCCCAGTGGTTCTTGCAACTGTGAGCGGAGCCCTTGGGAGAAATCCGTTGAGGACAGCTATGAAAACAAGGCCCGCAGATCTCCTGAAAATAACCCCCAAACTCACTGAGGATTTCTTCCGGGTTGTTGAGATCATTGGGCTTCGGCTGGGCGCTGGGCTTGACGCCCAATTGGGCCTGTTTCACCAGCCACTTCAACACGTGCCTGTCCAAGTTGTACTTCCTCTCGAACGTCCAGACGATCACCTCCTCTGGGCTCCAGGCGAAGGTGCAGGAGTTGCGGTGTTTGGTGCAGCCCAAGCCAGCCACGTAATGCCAGCAGATGTCGTAGAAAGCCGGGTTAGGGAAGGAAGGTCTCCTGTCCACTTTGCGCCACTGGCTGCCTCTCGTCCCCTTGCACTTGGCCAGCAAGATTTCCATCATGCAGTGGTGGTCCACCTCCTTCAGCAGGTAGGTGCTCTCGTTCTCTCTGTGGCTGCACTTGGAGCAGGCGAGGTAGAGGGACACCTGGCTCAGCAGGCCGTCCAGCGGCCCGGAAACCATCCCATTCAGGTGCGGCATTTTGTCATCCGAGGACGCAAATGGAGGTGGGGTTGCAGACACTCAGCGAGAGGGCGTTGGAGTCCCCCAGCCTGCAGAAATAAGAACAATTAGAGAGTTAGAGGATGTCTGTGGAGATTGCCTATTTTTTTGTCAATTGTGCATTGCAATATTGCAGATTGTCTACTGGCATGCCAAAACAACCAGACAGAGAGACAGGTTTATTTTTCCTGTGCCATTACTCTGCTAAACACCACAGCACTGTCTTATGTTTAAGGATATTTACCTGTGTATTAAGGCTATGTTACTATTATCCTTCTCATCTTTCCTCTTAAGTGCTCCTATTAGTATTTTATGATCATATCACTTTGTTGTTTATATGTACACTGAGAGCTTATGCACTGAATACAAATTCCTTGCGCTCTATTCTATTCTATTCTATTCTATTCTATTCTATTCTATTCTATTCTATTCTTTTCTATTCTATTCTATTCTGTTCTATTCTTTTTCTACTATAGCCTAGCCTAGCCTATAATTTCTATTCTATTCCATTTTTTCTATTCCATTCCATTCTAACTCTATCCTATCCCATTCCATCCCTTCCTATCCTATCCCATTCCATATGTTCTTTCCCTCCCTCCCCCCCAATCATCCAGGTCATGGTTGTCCCAAAGATGCTTTTCCAAATGGCAACTGGACTTTCTTGCATTTTTTGTTTCTCATTCCAGAAGCTTCTTCAGTTCTAACTCTGAGGTTCTGACACATGTTAGAACTGGAGAAGCTTCTTGGTCGAGAAGTGACACCTTTTCAAGAAAAGAAAAACCCAAATCAAATCCAGTCGCCTTTTGGAAAACCTACCTTTGGGACAAGAGTCAGTGGATGAAATTGCTCACTAAAGCCAAGTTCAGAACAGCCCAGCTATGCCTTGGAATAATGCCGTGGTAAAATGGGCAGCCAATAAATTATATATTTATGACCGTTTTTCACACTCACGACCGTTGCAGCATCCCCATGGTCAAGTGATCACAATTTGGCCACTTGGCAACCACCCTGTATTTACGACAAGTTAGTGCATTTGAAACACTGAAAACATGTCATGAAAGCTACAGGCGTTCCTGGGGTACATGACTTGTCCCTTCAGAAAAAGACTTCTATGGTGGTAGAGCCAGCCTTAAAACAAAGAAATGGAGTTATATAGGACATAGAGAACCCCAACTGAGATGTTCCATCTAAAAGGAAGAGAGGCAGGAGACCCCAAAGTTACTAACAGAAGAGAATATTTTTAGCTCAGGGTTGAATTGTGGGGTCCTTGGTGCTCTCTCTTTCAGAGAGTTACCATCATTGGTAGGAGGAGGAGGAAGAGGAGGAGGATTGTGGGCTCAATGAATATCTGGGGGCCATTGTCTTCTTGCAAAAGTTTCATGAAGCAACTAGGTAACATCATCAGTTGCAGAAGGAAGTGGAGTTTGTGGAAAAGAGGGGGGAGGAGGGGCTTAGCTGTTTTCTTGCAGACATTTCATAACCCAACTGGGTAACATCATCAGTGCTGGTTGGGTCATGAAAAGCCTGCAAGAAAAAAAAACTAAGCTCAGAGAGAACCAAGGGCCCCAACCCAAAGTTACAAGCACACCAAGCCTTGGAAAGGCATTCATTACCATTTTATCCTTGGCCTGTCCTTGACCACTGGGGGTCTTATTTACTGTACTCTACGCATTTTATTTATTTATTGCAGTAAATTAACCAGCCACAATGAAGAAATATAAGAACACCCAATAACAGGAAAGGGTCAACCCAACCTTGAAGCTGATAAGAACAGCTGCAGGAAAAGGAGAAAGTGAAACTGATTTTCAAAATATCGGCCTCTAAAAAGAACAGTGCTCGAAGTTAACAATAAAACGTATTACTCCGAGGTTCCTTAATGGCCCCTCTGTGGAAAAAAAAAAGATTTATTGAAACACAGGGTTGGAAGGGACCTTGGAGATCCTCTAGTCCAACCTTTGCCTAGAGAAGGAATCCTCAGACCATCCCAGGCAAATGGCTGTCCAACTGTTGCTTTAAAAAGTCCAGTGATTGAGGCCCTAGGAAGCATGTCTGTTCCATGGTTACTGACAACCCTGCAAGGTAGACCAAATTAGGAAAAAGTCAGACAATCCAATAAATTTTTACTACACATAGATCCTCAAGTCTACAACCACAATTGAGCCCCAAATTTCTGTTGCTGAGCGAGACAGTTAAATGAGTTTTTTGCCCCATTTTAGGAATTCTCTTGCCACAGTTGTTAAGTGAATCCCTGCAGTTGTTTAGTTAGTAACCTGGTTGTTAAGTGAATCTGGCTTCCCTATTGACTTTGCTTGTCAGAAGGTTGCAAAAGCAGATCACGTGACCCCGGGACAGTGCAACCATCATAAATATGAGTCATTTGCCAAGTGTCTGAATTTTGACCATGGGAATGCTGCAAGGGTTGTAGATGTGAAAAACGGTCATACTCTAAGTCACTTTTTTCAGTGTTGCTGTAACTTTGAATGGTCACTAAACAAACAGCTGTAAATCTACTGCTGTTGTAAGTATTCCTAAGGAAAAAGCTAATCAAATACAGATAGTCCTCAACTTACAATCATTTGTTTGGTGCCCATTCAAACGGTACTGATAAAAGTGGCTTATAGCCAGTTTTCACACTTACGACCGTTGCAGTGGTCTTGTGATCAAAATTCAGACGCTTGGCAGCTGCAGTATCCCAGGATCATGTGATCACCTTTTGCAATCTTCTGATGAGCAAAGTCAATTCAGAAGCCCGATTCATTTAACAACCGTGATACTAATTTAACAACGGCAGTGATTCACTTAACGACTGTGTCAAAAACAGTCATAAAATGAGCAGAAACAACTGCCTTGCTTTCAATGGAAACTGTGGTCCTAAGTCAAGGACTACCTCTACCGATAAAAATATGCCCCAAGCTACAAATTGCAGCTTTCAAGAGACACCGGCTGGGTTTACAAACACACAGCGCCACCACCTGCCGAATCCCATCATGGCCTAACTGAATAAATATTGGCTATATGCCAGCTATACTAGGGACACCAGCTGGGGAACAATGGTTGATGTAATCACATATATCTGCAGAGCACCAAAAGCAGGAAAGCCTCTGAAGGTCTTATTCTCAGAAGAAGAAAAAAAACCAAAAGTCAAATTCTCTAGAGATTTCCTGGAGAATCAAAACACCATGACTCAAGGATGAATCTCAAACCAGACTGAAGTGCAGCCCAAACACAGACTAACATACAGTTTTGAAATCTGAGCAAAATGGGATTTTCTTTCTGGCTGGGCTAAAAATAACAGAACAAGCTTGGAAGGGACCTTGGAGGTCTTCTAATCCAGCCTCCTGCTCAAGCAGGAGACCCTGTACCATTTCAGACAAGTAGCTGTCTAGTCTTGGAACATCCATAACTTTTGGAGGCAAGCCGTTCCACTAGTTAATTTTTCTCTCTGTCAAAAAATCTCTCCTTATTTCCAGGTCGCTTCTCTCCTTGATTAGTTTCCATCCGTTGCTTCTTGTCTTGCCTTCAGGTACTTTGGAGAATAGGTTGCCCCACCCCCACCCCTTCTTTGGGGCAGCCCTTCAAATTTTGGAAGACTGCTATCATGGAGCTAGCTAGCGATAGAGAGAGAGAGGGAGGGGGAGAGAGATGGATAGATATTAGATGATAGAGATGGATAGATGAATGGATGGATGGATGCAGGGGTGAAATCCAGCAGGTTCTGACAGGTTCTGGAGAACCAGTAGCAGAAATTTTGAGCAGTTCGGAGAACCAGTAGTGGAAATTTTGAGTAGTTCGGAGAACTGGGAAATACCACCTCTGGCTGGCCTCAGAATGGGGTGGGAATGGAGATTTTGCAATATCCTTCCCCCAGGACTGGGGAGGGAATGGGGATTTTGCAGTATCTTTCCCCTGAAGTGGGGTGGGAATAGAGATTTTGCAATATCCTTCCCCTGCCATGCCCACCAAGCCATGCCCACAGAACCGGTAGTAAAAAAAATTGGATTTCACCACTGGATGGTTGGATGGATGGATGGATGGATGGGCGGACAAGCCGGCAGGCAGGCAGGCAGATAAACATAAATAACAGAGTAAGACAGTTGGAAGGGACGTTGGAGATCTTCCAGTGATCTGCTCAAACAGGAAACCCTATACCATTGCAGACAAATGGTTGTCTGATCTCTTCTTAAAAACTTCAGGTGTTGGAGCATTCCCAACTTCTGGAGGCAAGTTGTTCCACCGGTTCATTGTTCTCACTGTCAGAAAACCTCTCCTTATTTCCAGGTTGATTCTCTCCTTGATTCTTTTTGGTTTCCATCCCTTGATTCTTGTCCGACTTTCAGGTGCTTTGGAGAATAGGTTGACCTCCCTCTTCTTTGTGGCAGCACTAAGGAGTCGCTTCAGAGAACTGTAGTCTGGGCAACCTGACAAAATGCAGCTTTCGAGAAACAAAGATTGTTCTGCTATGTTGGCTCAAGAATTAGACGTAGTGAAGACATGGGATTAAAAACCAGGAAGTGGCTCAGAGTCCTCCTGCGGGGCATGAAAACTGGCTGGGTGACTATGGGGCAGTTGCTCTCTCTCTTTTGTGATCATGGAGAAAAGAGGAAGGAGTGTTCCAGCCTTGAGTTAGGCAAAGTACAGATGAGATCATACCTCTAATAGTAACGATAAACCATCCAGGTTGAATTTGTAGCCATGCTGTTTGGCTTGCCTTAGATCAAAGAAAGAGTACAGCAATAGCAGTAGCAATTAAGACTTATATACCGCTTCATAGTGTTTTAGCCCTCTCAGCAGTTTGCAGAGTCAGCCTCTTGCCCCCAACAATCTGGGTCCTCATTTTATCGACTTCAGAAGGATGGAAGGCTGAGTTGACCTTGAGCTAGTTAGAATCGAACTCCTGTCATTGAGCAGAATTACTGCAATACTGTAATCTAACCACTGCACCACCTCGGCTTATCTAAAATTGACTACTATATAGTAGTCCTTAACTTATGATCACAACTGAGACCAGAATTTCCTTTGCTAAGCAAGGTGATTGTCAAGTGAGTCACACACATTTTATTATCTTTTTGCCACGGTTGTTAAATGAATCCCTGCAGTTGTTAAATGAGTCTCGTGGTCGTTAAGCAAATCCGGCTTCCCCATTGACTTTGCTGTCGGAATGTTGCAAATGTCAATCCTATGATTTTGGGATGCTCCAACCATTGCCCAAATTTTGATCATGTCACTGCGGGGATACTACAACGGTTGTAAGTGTGAGGACTGACAGTACGTCACTTTTTTGAGTGCTATTGTAACTTTGAATGGTTATTAAAAGAATGGTTGTTAAGTCGAGGATTACCTGGTAACTATTAAATCTGCTCTATTCAGAACTTTCCCAAAATTGTTAGAATTTAAATACAGGTAGTCCTCAACTTACCACCACAATTGAGCCCAAAATCCATGTTGTTAAGTGAAACGTATGTTAAGCAAATTTTGCCAATGCAAAAACTAAAATTCAGTGCTAGTTTCATACAAAAATTAAAAGATGCTAGGAAAAAAAAACATACATTTTAACCTTGATCTATATTGCTAGCTGTTTTCAAGGGACAGTCAGGATGCAAATTCTGAAACAGGTGATGCAAAGGTGATTTGCTATTTTTTTTTTCCCAAGAAATCCTGGGCACTCTTACGATATATCTGTGATAGCGAACCTGTGGCACGCGTGCCCAAAGTGGGACACTGAGCCATGTCGCCTGGTACGCGAAGCCTCGCCCATTCCTCTTCTGGGTTTCTGGCGCTCATGCGCACACGATGATGAGCTGCCCTTTTTGCATGCAGCAGTGCAGGAAACTGGAAGAGCTGGTCTTCCGTTTTCCTCCGTAAGCATGTGCACCAGCCAGCTGATTGTCTCGCGCTCATGCACACTAGAAACCCAGAAGAGTAGCTGGCTGAAGCCGGAAGTTCAGTAACCGAAACCGGAAGTTCATTTTCAGGGGCGCGCATGCGCTCTGGGCAGTTCCTCTTCCGGGTTGAGGCCCAGACACTCTGCACTCGGTGCCAAAAAGGTTCACCATCACTGCAATATATCAAGCCATGCTTTCATCAGCAAGGAATTGGGCTGGCCAAATATGTGAACCATAAAAGCTAGGTTCTTAAGACACAATAAGTTCTTATCCTAGACAGTTCCTGGTGTACGACGCCTAATGGAAACACACACCGAGATGAGAGTTTACCAAAAGACTTTACAGGCAGTCTTCGACTTACGAACACAATTGAGCCCAAAATTTCTGTTCCTAAGCGAGACCGTTGTTAAGTGAGTTTTGCCTCACTTTATGACCTTTCTTGCCACAGTTATTAGGTGAATCACTGCAATTGTTAAGCTAGGAACAGGGTTGTTAACTGAATCTGGCTTCCCCCATTGACTTTGCTTAAAAGGGGATCACATGACCCCGGACATTGCAACCGTCATAAATATGAGTCACTTCTCAAATTGTGTAAACAACAGTCATAAGTCACTAAATGAACTGTTGTAAGCGGAGGACTATCTGTATTGAGCCCTTACCACGGACTCGGGATAGTCAGATGTTATTACTTGATGGTGTTAAATGTAGCACCATTGCAAGATATGGGCTGTTCCAGTGGTGAAATCTAACATTTGTTACTATCGGTTCTGTGGGTGTGGCTTGGTGGGGGGGGTATAATGTGACTGGGTGGGAGTGGCCAATTTTTATTTTTATTTTACTTTTAAAACCATTTTAAAACCATCCACTCAGCTTGGATCGTCAGAGGCATTTAAAAGAAAAAAACATTTTTTTTCTTACTTTTAAAAGCATTTTTTGGCAGAAGAGGTTGTAGAAAAAATGCTTTTAAAAGTAAAAAAAAGCCTCTGATGATTGTGCGGCTCAGCTGGGCATGAGGGGGGAGGGGCAGGGATTTTTGCTACCGTATTGGGCGATCTGGTCTGAACTAGGAGCATTTCACCCCTGGGCTGTTCCAAATAAAGGTAAATCCTTGACTTACAACAGTTCATTTAGTGACCATTCAAAGTTGAACGGCACTGAAAAAGGTGACTTATGACTGTTTTTCACACTTTACGACTATTGTAGCATCCCCATGGTCACACGATAAAAATTCAGGCACCTGGCATCTGGCTCATATTTATGACGGACGCAGTGTCCCAGGGTCATGTGATCCCTTTTTGCGACCTTCTCACAAGCAAAGTTCATGGGGAAGCCAGAGTCACTTAACCACCGGGTTACTCACTTATCAACTGCAATGATTCACTTAACAACCATGGCAAGGAAGGTTGCAAAATCAGGGGAAAAATATCACTCAACAAGTGTCTCGCTTAGCCACAGTAATTTTGGGCTCGATTGCAGTCGTAAGCTGAGGACCACTAGTGACTGTCAATGCTGATGGTGTTTCAGTAACGCTCCAGATGTTATGAGATTGCACCCAAAATGCCTATGACTGCTGCTTTCTTTCGTCACAACCGTTCTACTTCTAATCCTAATAATACTCATTATTATTTAAGAAACAGTGCCATCCTGAGCAACTAGAAAATCACGTCGCCACCTTACTACTCATCCTAACTTCCAAGTTAACCCCATTTTGATCTTCGTCCCCTAAACTAAGCCATAGAACAGGACTTTGCACAATAATTTAAACTAAAATGAAGAAGGTTGACAGTGTATAAACACCGCGGGTGGACCTTGAAAAGATACAGAAGTGAACTATGCAAACACAGCCAGCCAATTGCTGGAGATTTGTAAGAATTCCTGATTCTTGTTGGCTCAACAGAAGCCACCACAAAATTCGTTATCTCCCTTATACCGAAAATCCCCACCGCAGTAAGGTGAGAAGCAAATAGAAATCAACAATTACGCAACAGCACAAAAGTACAGCAGAAAGTTTTAGGAAACCAGAATGGGATTTTGTGATGAAAACACTCGGAATCTCATTCTTTTTCCTTGAAATTAGATCCACTTAATGGATATATAGGTGGCCCTCGACTTACGACCAACAATTAAGCCCAAAATTTCTGCAGTTAAACTGGATGGTTGTTGAGTGAGTTTTGCCCCTTTTTATGACCTTTCTTGTCATAGTTATTAAAATGAATCCCTGCAGTTATTCAGTGACCCGGTTTTTAAGTGAATCTGGCTTCCCCATTGACTGTGTTGGTCAGAAGGTCGCAAAAGGGGATCACGTGACCCTGGGACACTGTGACTGTCATAAATATGAGTCACTGACAAGCGTGTGAAGTTTGTTCATGTGGCCATGGGGATGCCACAATTGTCATAAGTGTGGAAAATAGTCATAAGTCAGTTTTTTCTGTGCCACTGTAACTTCAAATGGTCACTATATGAATGCTGTAAGGCAAGGACTTCCTGTAAAAGCCTTTTTAAAGGCTCTAACTAGATCCAACCTATCAATCTCTAACATATCAAAGAAAACCTTAAAGCCTCAAATAGTTAGAATAATCAATCAGTGGAAAGTTGTGGGTGCTTCATAACTGGAGGTTTTTAAGAAGAGACTGGACAACCATTTGTCTGAAATGGTATAAGATCTCCTGCTTTAGCAGGGGGTTGGATTAGAAGACCTTTAAGGTCCCTTCCAACCCTTTAATCTGACCTTTAAAGACTTTGCATCTTTACAATGCAGCTCACTATATGTAGTCCTCGATTTACGACCACAATTGAGCCCAGAATTTATGTTGCTAAGTGAGACATTTGTTGAGTGACCTTTGCCCCAATTTACAACTTTTCTTGCCACAGTCGTTAAGTGAATCACTGTGGTTGTTAAACTAGTAAACCCTATTAAACATGTGATGTACATTCGGAGGTTTGACAACTGACTCATGTTTATGACGGATGCAGTGTCCCGGGGATCATGTGATCATCCCCTTTGGCAAACTTCTGACCAGCAAAGTCGATGGGGAAGCCAGATTCACTTAACAACCATGGCAAGAAAGGTCGTAAAATGGGGCAAAACTCACTTAACAACATACATTTTGGGCTCGATTGTGGTCATAAGTCAAGGACTACCTGTATAAAGCTATCTTGAAAACCTCATCATTCAAAAAATCTCCATTAGCAGCTAGCAGAAATAGCACCCTAATCTTTTAATCCTTTCAAATGATGTCCACTAATTAATGTATCATCTTTTCTTTATCTCTTCTCAATTTTAATGTCATAGCTTATCTAAAAAGGCAAAAAAAACCCACCCCACCTTCTCTTCTTCCCATATCTTATCTATAAACTGATCTCATCATTCTGTCCTAGTTAAAAAAATAAAAATAAAAGCTGCTAGAAAAAATAATAATATATATTTTAACCTTGTTCTAACTGGCTAACATGTTTTTTTAAGTTTTTTATTTTTTAGACAGACAAACATTTAATACATCAGTTATCCCTTCCTTGTGACATCTCGCTATTATCTTCCAAAGTTTCTTTCTTCTTCTATATATGTGTTATTTCCCCGCTGCCCTGAAAGAGGCGGTGGTGAGGCCTCTCCTCAAGAAGCCGTCCCTGGATCCAGCAATATTGGCCAACTATCGTCCTGTCTCCAACCTTCGCTTCATTGCGAAGGTTGTTGAGAGTGTGGTCGCGCAACAGTTTCCGCAATTCCTGGAGGAAACATCCTATCTAGATCCGTTCCAGTCGGGTTTCAGGTCTGGGCACAGCACGGAAACGGCATTGGTCGCGTTGGTGGATGATCTCTGGAGGGCTCGGGACAGGGGTTATTCCTCTGTTCTGGTCCTATTAGATCTCTCAGCGGCTTTTGATACCATGGTCGATGGTATCATGCTGCACCGGCTGGAAGAGTTGGGGGTGGGAGGCACTGTGTTGCGGTGGTTCTCCTCCTTTCTCTCCGACCGGTCGCAGTTTGTGTTGGCAGGGGGGCAGAGGTCGACCTCGAGGCCTCTCATCTGTGGAGTGCCGCAGGGATCGGTCCTCTCGCCCCTTCTGTTCAACATTTATGTGAAGCCGCTGGGCGAGATCATCCGTGGCTTTGGGGTGAGATACCACCAGTACGCTGATGACACCCAGCTGTACATCTCCACCCCAGGCCACCCCAACGATGCCCTTGAAGTGATGTCCCAGTGCCTGGAGGCTGTGCGGATCTGGATGGGGAGGAACAGGCTCAAGCTCAACCCTTCCAAGACTGAGTGGCTGTGGCTCCCGGCATCCCGATATAGTCAGTTGACTCCATCGCTGACTATTGGGGGCGAGTCTTTAGCCCCCACTGAAGGGACTCGCAATCTGGGAGTCCTCCTGGATACGCAGCTGTCCTTGGAGGAACATCTGACGGCTGTAACCAGGGGGATCTTTTATCAGGTTCGCCTGATTCGCCAGTTGCGGCCCTTTCTTGATCGGGATTCCTTGTGCACAGTCACTCACGCCCTCGTCACCTCTCGCCTTGACTACTGCAACGCTCTCTACATGGGGCTCCCCTTGAAGAGCACCCGGAGGCTCCAGCTGGTCCAGAATGCAGCAGCGCGGGTAGTGATGGGAGCAACATGGCGCTCCCATGTAACACCGCTCCTGCGTGAGCTGCACTGGCTCCCGGTGGTCTTCCGGGTGCGCTTCAAGGTGTTGGTTATCACCTTTAAAGCGCTCCATGGCACAGGGCCTAGCTATCTCCGAGACCGCCTGCTGCTACCAACGACCTCCCATCGACCCGTGCGCTCCCACAGAGAGGGCCTCCTCAGGGTGCCATCAGCCAAACAATGTAGGCTGGTGGCCCCCAGGGGGAGGGCCTTCTCTGTGGGGGCTCCCACCCTCTGGAATCAGTTGCCCCCGGAGATAAGGAGAATCAATGATCTCAATGCCTTCCATCGTTCCCTGAAAACCCATCTTTTCCAGCAAGCCGGGTTGGCTTAGAAGAAATTTTTAAATTTTTTAATTAGTTTGTGATTCTTAACTTTCGGCCCAAATCTATATATATTTTTAAATGTTTTAATATTTGTATTCTATGTTTTTTATCTTGGCTGTACACCGCCCTGAGTCCTCAGGGAGAAGGGCGGTATATAAATTGGAAATTAAATTAAATTAAATTAAATTAAATTATTTCTTCTATCTTGATCCTTAACCAATCCATAATATCAATTCATCACTAATATAATATTCTACTCATCACATATTTATACATACTTATATAATTAATCATTTATCTCTTCTCCAACCAGTGATAAAAATAATTCCATACTTTAAAATATTCTGAATCTTCTCTATCCTTAATCTTCAAAGTTAATCTATTCATTTCTAGTGGCTAACATGTTTTGACGGCGCAGTCAATTTGCAAATTCTGAAAAAGTGATTCACTTTTTCACTACTTAAAAAAAACAAACATTAAGAGCAGCCAGGGAAAATAAAGTATACTTTATCACTTTGGTCTAAGTGGCTAATATACTTTTGCAGACAGTCAAAATGCAAATTTTGCAAATGTGAAAAAGATAATTCAGTCCCAGTTTAAAAATGAAAATTAACAGCTGCTGGAAAATATATATATATATTTTAATGTTGGTCTAAGTGGTTAATATGCTTTCATGGGCAGTCAAGATGCAAATTTTGCCAATGCAAAAAATAGAATACAGTCCCAGTTTAAAACAAAAATTAAAAGCTGCTAGGAAAAAAAATCATATACAGGTAATCCTCAATTTACGATCACAATTGAGCCCCAAAATTTCTGTCGTTAAGTGAGATATTTGTTAAGTCAGTCTTGCCCCATTTTACGACCTTTCTTGCCATGGCTATTAATTGAATCACTGCAGTTGTTAAATTAGCAACATGATTGTTTAGTGAATCTGGCTTTCCCCATTGACTTTGCTTGTCACAAGATCACAAAAGGGGATCACATGATCCCGGGACACTACAATCGTCATAAATATGAGTCAATTTGGATGTTTGATGATCACATGATCATGGAGATGCTGCAATGAGTGTGAACGGTCATAAGTCACTTTTTTCAGAGCCATTATAACTTCAAATGGTCACTAAATGAATGGTTGTAATTCAAGGACCTCCCGTAAGAGCCTTTTACAAGCCTTTTTAAAGACTAGCCAGTAATTGGACTCAATCTGTCAAGCTCCAAAGTCACTTCTTTCAGTGCCCTTGTAACTTCAAACGGTCACTAAATGAACTGTTGTAAATTGAGGACTACTTGTGCCAAAAGACTTTATTCTGCCCAGAAAAAGAACACAGGGGGATCACTCACATTAGGCCTGTGTTAAGGCCACACCTTAAACAATACATTTTTATAAGTTTACTTGCTCACAAGCCCCAGGAGCCACCCCCTATGCCAGAAATGCAGAACGATGGCCCCTTTATGACTTGTGGACTTCAACTCCCAGAATTCCTGAGAAGTTCACAAGTCATAAAAGGGCCATCATTTCCCCACCCCTGTCTTAAGCCCACTCAAAAGACCAATCTACCTTCATTCCTTAAAATCAGCAAATTGTACATATTATTATATAGTATATGTGTTACTGGCAATGTATGAGAAGCTGGCATTGCAAAGAATGCCTAGAAACCTAATGAAATGACTGTGTTATTTTAATATGCTACTATTCTTTCCCTAAGCATTGTTGTATGTAATACCTAGGTATTATGCAGCATGACTAGAACTATTTAGGCAAAGTACAAAAACAAAGTCGTGAAAAAGGTTAGTTACAGTTCTGGTTAGGAGTTAGATTAGGGTTAGAGATTAGGGTTAGTGGTTAGATTAGGGGTTAGGGTTAGAGTCAGAAATGCAAAATAAAGTACAGGAGGTTTTTTTTAACTAAAAAGAAAAAGAAAAAATGAAAGAAAAAGACAAGTATTGACCTCCCTACAATACTTCACAACACGGCTGGCTAAACTGGCATTTTAGCAGGAGGGTTTGATACTTCGCCAGTTTGCCTTTTGGCATTGCGTGGAACGCAGAGGAAATTTGCAAAATATTAAGCGTTTCATACTTTGATGTCCCGTTTTTGGCATTCTATAGATGTCCGAGGCATAAAATACCTAATTGCACACAATGACAGTAATATGTATATGCATATGTGTGTGACAGATAGATAGATAGATAGATAGATAGATAGATAGATAGATAGATAGATAGATAGATAGATAGATGGATGGATGTAAAAAGAGACAGACAGAGGATAGGAGGGTGGGTGGATGGGTGGATAGATGATGGATGAATTGATAAATTGAGGGGTGGATGGATGGAGGATGGATGTAAAGAGAGAGATATAGACAGACAGAGATGGTGGAGAGAGAGAGAGAAAGAAAGATAGAGAGATAATGGATGGATGGATGGATGAATAGATGGATGATGGATGGATGTAAAGAGAAGGATAGATAGATAGACAGACAAACAGCCAGATGATGGGTGGGTGGGTGGATAGATGATGGATAGATAGATGTTAACCATTCAGCCATGTTCAACTCTTGGCAACTTTACAGGCAGATGCTTTCTATGCTACTTTGAACAATTTCCTTCAGTTGTTGGCTAGCTATTCATCTTTGTATCAGTTTTGTATCAAGCCAGCAAGTTGGTGTTGGTGTGGGTGGGTGGGTATGTATATGTATACATATGTATTTATAAATCTATATACATATACAGTATATGTATATAATACATAAACATACACACACACACATATATTATATATACATGTACACATACATTTTAGCATACTCATCATTTACACAAATCCCTTTTTCTAGGCGGTTGCCTTGTCTCAGGACTGCATTTGGGGTTTCATCAGAACAAGCATTCCAGAGGATTTCCCTGACCAAGATGTTTTCATTACCCCTTATAGTCTAGCAACTGATTGCAAAATGTCCCCGAAGCTAAAATAACAATTCCTTACAGATACTAAATTTTTAGGGGAAGGAGATCTTTTGAACTTTCCTACAAAGTCCCACACAAACAAACTGGTGATTTCAGAAACAAGCAGGAAAAACAATATGATTTAGGTAGAACAAAAGCAGAGTCAACAACCACAAAGAAATCGGAGTTAATAGCTCTTTTTCCAACCACACAAAGTCCTCAATTTATGAGCATAATTGAGGCCAAAATGTCTGAAAGTTAGTAGCACGGTTAAGTGAATTGGGCATCCCCATCGATTTTGCTGCCAGAAGGCTGCAAAAGAGAATCACATGACCCTCAGACCTAAAAGACCAGGTTAGGGACACAGAACATAGAACACAGGGCCAAAAGGGATCTTGGAGGTCTTCTAGTCCAACCCTCTGTTCAGGCAGGAGACCCTATATACCATCCCAGACTAAAACCTCCAGTGTCTGAGCATTCATAACTTCTGGAGGCAGGTTGTTCCATTAATTAATTGTTCTCAATGTCAGGAAATTTGTCCTTAGTTCTAGATTGGATCTCCCCTTGATTACTTTCCACCCTCGTCTTGTCCTGCCCTCAGGTGCTTTGGATAATAGCTTGATTCCCTCTTCTTTGTGGCAGCTCCTCAAATACTGGAAGACTGTTATGTCCCCTCTAGTCCTTCTTTTCACTGAACTAGACATATCTAATTCCTGCAACTAGGGTGGACATGATGGCAATATTCCAGTATTTGAGGGTCTGCCACAAAGAAAAGGGGGTCAACTTATTTTCCAAAGCAGCAGAGGGCAGGACAAGAATTAACTGATGGAAACTATTGGTAATCAAGGAGAGAAACTACCTGGCATTAAGAAGAAACTTCCTAACAGTGAGAATAATTAACCAGTGGAACAGCTTGCCACCAGAAGTTGTGGGTGCTCCATCACTGGAGGTTTTTAAGAAGAGATTGGACAGCCACTTGACTGAAATGGTACAGGGTCTCCTTCTTGAGCAGGAGATTGGACTAGAAGATCTCTAAGGTCCCTTCCATCTGTATTCTATAAGATCATACCTTGAGATCCTTTATTTATGCATATGTATGCAGGGCATCTATGAACACTAACTAGCAGTCAAAATAACAGAGTTGGAAGGTACCTTGAAGGTCTTCCAGTCTAACCCCCTGCTCAGACAGGAAACCCTATACCATTTCAGATAAATAGTTGTCCAATCTCTTCTTGAAAACCTCCCGTGTTGGAGCGCCCACAACGTCTGAAGGCAAGCTGCTCCTGTGATTAATTCTTCTATCAGGAAATTCCTCCTTAGTTCCAGGTTGCTTCTCTCCTTGATCAGTTTCCATTTGTTGCTTCTTGTCCTGCCTTCAGGTGCTTTGGAGAAGAGGTTGACCGCCTCTTCTTTGTGGCAGCCCCTCGAATATTGGAAGACTGCTATCATGTCACCCCTATTCAGAAGACATGATGGAAACTCCTTAATTTCACAACACATTGACAGATTTAATCATAGTTTCAGCCGGGAAATGGTGAACATCCTAGACTTAGCGAAGTCCAAAAAATGTTAGAGAATTCCCGGAAGCCTGGCATTGAGACAAATCGGCCATCAACAAGCATATAAACCTCTACATACCATTCAAAAGAGACCATCAGTAAGCCAGAAAGAAAACGAAAAGACCAAAACAGTTCCTCACCAGCAATCAAGATTCAAATGATCTGATATTAATACCAACCATAACATTAGGGCACCAAACAAGGATACCCCAATCAGGGAACTACCAACTCAGAAAAACAAACAATAAACAACAGTCTGATTAAGGAACCAAGACAAAGGTGGTTTTCAGACGGTTCATGCGAATCGGTAGCAGAGAGCCCACCTAAGCTCTATTCTGTCCTATTTAGGCACCGTTTTGCGACCAGGCGCATGTGCGGAAGACCGGGCGCATGCATGGAAGGTGCGTGCATGAAGCAAGATAGCGCACAGCGAATCAGTAGTAACAAAATATGAAAGCCACTGCTGAACCAAGACCATTTCCACCAACACAGACGGGATAAGTCACAGAGAGCAAAATCTCACTCCCGTCTAGCATTGATGATATTACCTAGTTGGGTAATGAAATGTCTGCAAGAAAACAAGCAAGCTCAGAGAGCACCAAGGGCCCTACAGTCCTTCTCCTCTCCACAAACCCCGCTCCCCTTCTAGTACTGATGGTGTTACCTAGTTTGGTAAAGAAACATCAGCAAGAAAACAAGCAAGCTTGGTAGTACAGTGGTTTAAAGCACCCTGTTAACACAGCTGCCTGCAATTACTGCAGGTTCGAATCTTACCAGGCTCAAGGTTGACTCAGCCTTCCATCCTTTCTAAGGTAGGTAAATTGAGGACCCAGTTTGTGGGGGCAATAAGCTGACTTTGTATAAATATACAAAAGTATGAAGGCTATTGCTTAACGCACTGTAAGCCGCCCTGAGTTTCCAGAGAAGGGCGGCATATAAATCAAAAAAAATTTTTTTTAAAAAAAGCAAGTTCAGAGAGCACCAAGGGCCCTACAGTCCATCTCCTTTTCCTCCTCCTCCTCCTCCACCCTACAAACTTCACTCCCTTCTTGCAGGAGACCCCAGAACATTTCAGACAAATAGCTGTCGAATCTCTTCTTAAAAATCTCCAATGATGGAGCACCCATAACTTCTGGTGGAAACAGTTTCAACATTTTTTTAAAATATCACGGTGACCAAAACTGGATGCAGTATTCCAAGTGTAGCCTTACCAAGGCTTTATAAAGTTAAGTATTAACACTTCGTGTGATTTTGATTCTGTCCCTCTGTTTATGCAGCCGAGGACTGTGTTGGCTTTTTTGGTGGCTGCAGCACAACGCTGGCTCATATTTAAATGGTTGTCCACTAGGACTCCAAGATCCCTCTCCCAATTACTACAATTGAGCCAGATGCCTGGGTTAATACCACCAGTATTAAAGTTGCTATGGGCACCAGCCATGGGAAGACCCGTCTTCTGGTTTTCACTGCTCTGACTGAGCTGGCCCACACCACTAAGTCATGGAAGGGGAAACTAGCTTATTGAAGAAACTACAATTGGCTGAGTTTGCATTCTGCAAATCCCATTATGGTTTAGCCCGAGGCTTAAACCCCCCATCCTTATCTCTCTGGGCTTGATTGTTTGCCTTGCCAAGAGGAAATGCGTAATTCAAATGCTCCTCTTCCCACATAAAGGCCTTGAAGTCTTCAAAGGATGAGATTAAATTTCAGGAGGACAGGCTGAAAAATAACAGCCCCATTCCAGGAATACAGAGAAGACTTGGCGAGAGAAAGCAGGAAATTTGGCCTAATGGTCAAGGCGCCAGGCTAGAAAGCAGGAGACTCTGAGTTCAAGTCCTACCTTTGCCATGAAAATTGAATGGGTAAATTTGGGCCAATCACCAGGGAGACTGAATTTTAGTTCCTCCTTATCCAGGAAAGCTGACTGGGCTACTTGGGACCCAATAACAAGGAGACTGTGAGTTCTAGTCCTACCCTTAAGTATGAAAGCCAGCTGGTGACTTTGGGCCAGTCCCTCTCTCTCAGTCCAACTCACCTCGCAGGGATGTTGTGGGGAAAATAGGAGAAGAAAGATGTATTGGTCATGTCTCCTGTCTTGAGTTATTTGTAAAAATAATAAAGGGAAGATACAAAAAACACAAACAAACAAGTTGTCCCAAGCTCCCCGTTTGGGCAGGGGATAGACTAGAAGACCTCCAAGGTCCCTTCCAGCCTAGGATTCGTTACATGCTCTGGGACTATCCCACTTTTTGGGGTGCCTTGCTTCAATTCAATCTAACTAGAGACAAGTCCTCCCAAAAAGTCACCACCAGCCCAAACTGCTCCCCCATTTCCACGCAGATGGAAATTCCACAGGTATAGATATCCCAGCGCGGCGGCTGCCCCAACTTGTCCGTCTGGCAGGGAGAAATGGGACTTGTAGTCCGACCCAAGGAGGAAACAGATGTAAGGGGGGGGTGTTTCCACCGAGAGTTCCAGCTGGTAGAGAAACGCGTCTTTCGGGTGCCAGAAGCGCCCCGTGCGCCTCTTCACAGGGACACCCCCAAAGTGGGCGAAAACCGCCCCCCCATGGAGGAAGTATCAGCCCGAAATTGCAAAACTCCGCGGGGGGGGGGTAAGGGCTGGGCTCCTCCGTCTGCCGCCCCCGCCCCTCCAGCAAAGATGCTTTTAAGACTAGCTTCCTTTCCTTCCTGCCCATCCAAACCAAACGCGCCTTTTCAATTACCACCCCGCCATCGGGAGATTCTCTCTCCGCACCACCCCCCACTCCCACTCCCACCCCGCCATCTCTTCCGTGGCCGTGCCAGCTGGGGCTGATGGGAACTGTAGTTCCCCCCAGGGCAGCAGGGCGGCGGCGATCGGCCGGATCCTAGAGATATACCTCCCATCCACCCACCCACCCCCATCACTCCTCCCCAAGCATCCCGGTCGCTCGGTTCTTTTAGCTCCTCCGGATTTAAATGGGTCTGGGGTCCCTCTTCAAGACCCCCAAGTGCGCGTCCACCGCACCCGGTGCCGACCCCCCACTCCGGCCTCGATCGCCCAATCCGTCCACGTGGGAGAGGAGGGGGGGTCAGATCGGAGCCCTCCCCCACCCCCTTCTTCCACGACCCCATCGCCCCTTCCCTTTTTTCCCCCGTGCCGGCTGGGCGCTTCTTCCCAACTTTCCCGGGGCGAAGCGAAGCGGAGGAAAGCGAAGAGAAGCGGCGCGAAGCGGAGGCGGCTCCTGCCCTCTCCCTTCTCTCGGGCTGGAGACCCGGCGGCGGACGGCTCTGCTTACCCCGCGGGGCTCCGGGAGCGATGCGCCAGGTGAGCGATGGAGAGCGGAGCCTGCCCTGCCGACCGGCGAATGGTTGCAGCGCTGCCCGCCGGTGCGCTTTTGAAAGGCGGCCCCAGTTTCGTTTTCGGGGCCTGGGCGCGCGGCTTGCTCGGAAATTACATCAGGCGCGGCTCCAGCCCGGGAGGAGGAGGAGGAGGAGTGGGAGGGGCGGCCGGCCAGCTGTGCCCGCCCCCTGCTTCACCCGGCCGGCCCCGCAGCGCCCCCGCCGCCAGCAGCCCTACTGGGACCCCCCCCCAAGATCTCCCCTGCGGGGGTCGAAAGCGATGCGCGAGGAAAGAAAGGATCGGGAGGAGGAGAGGAAGGGGGCAGTCGGTTCCCGCCCTCCACTTTTGGCCCAACTGGAGCTGCGGCGCCCCCATCTCTAGCACCCCCTTGCGCCCCCTCCCCAAAGATTCCCCCGAGGGGTCCGAAGTGGTGTGCAAAGAAGGAAAGGACCACGAGGAGGAGCAGGATGTGGGGGGGGGCACTCTGTTGCTGCCTGCCCTGCTTGGCCCCATCACCAGCAGCCTCACTGCGACCCCTGGAAACTCCCTTCCCCCCCACCCCGGGGGTCCAAAGTGGTGGGTGAGGAAGGAAGGCCAAGAGGGGGGAGGCCAGCCAGCTGTCTCCCCCCTTCATTTGGCCCAGCCAGACCTACAATCTCCATCATCCCTGCCTGTGCTCCCTCCCCAAAGAATCCTCCAAGGGTACAAAACGGAAGGAAAGCACCAGGAGGAGGAGGAGTTGGGGAGGGGGGCATTCAGCTATTTCCCCCCCCCTGCTTGGCCCAGCAGGACCTGGGACCCTTTCACCCACCTCCAGCATCCCCCCTTATTCTACCTACCCCCCCCCCCGGGGGTCCAAACTGTTGAACAAGGAAGGAAGGAAAGAACCAGGAGGAGGAGGGGCAGTCAGGTAACTGTCTCCCCCCCCCCAGACCAGAGGTACCCCTTCCTCCTACATGCCCCCTTGCACCCCCAGCAGGCTCTACGAAGTGGTGCACAAGGAAGGAAAAGGCTAGGAGGAGGCATGGGAGGGGCAATCAGGCAGCAGTGCCCCCTGCCCAGCTGTGCCAAGCCAGACCCACAGTACCCCTCTTCTTCCTCTTGCATATCTCACTCTTCTTCCCCTCCCCCACAAGCTCCCCCCAGGGGTCCAAAGTGGTGCACAAAGAAGGAAAGGACATGGAGGAGGAGGAGGGGACAGCCAATCAGCCAGTTGTCACCCCTCTTTGCTGAGCTGGACCTGTGGCGCCCCCTCCCCACCTCCAGCATCCCCCTTGGCCCTTCAGCAGGATCCCCAAAGTGGTATGCAAGGAAAGGCCCAGGAGGAGGCGGAGGAAGATGTGGCCACGGACAGAGAGGGGGGCATCCTCTACAGAATAACACAGTTGGAGGGGACCTTGGAGGTCTTCTAGTCCAACCCCCTGCTCAAGCAGGAAATCCTATACCGGTAGTCCTCAACTTACGACCACAATTGAGCCTGAAAACTCTGTTGATAAGTGAGACATGTGTTAAGCGAGTTTTGCCTCATTTTATGACCTTTCTCGCCACCATTGTTAAGCGAATCACTGCAGTTGTTAAGTTATGAGGGGTCCTTGGTGCTCTCTGAGCTTGCTTGTTTTCGTGCAGACATTTCATGACCCAACTAAGCAACATCATCAGTGCTAGTAAGGAATGCTTATTTGCTGTCAGTTTATATTCTGGTGTCTTGCCTGTCTGCCTGGGTAAGAGCGAGTCTTAAAGAGATTCTTTGATTGGTCTCTTTACTTCTTGGGCAGTTTCTTGATTGGGGTATTGTTTACATGATTGTTGATTTGTTGTTAACCTTGAAGTTAATCTATGCTGATCTGGGTGCTGATTGTTCGTGGAGAGGTGCTTGGGTATGAAATGCAGAAAAAGAGCAAATATCGTAAAAAGTGAAACAGACCATGAACAAATAAAAAGCAGTTTTATTAAATATATATATATATATATATATATATATATATATATATATATATATATATATATATATATAAAGCTATATATATATTCCAAGCTTTTGCAAAATGATTCTCCCATGGAAGAGAGAGAACGTCTGACCACTGCAATTACATGGTTTAAATACAGTTTTCAAGGTACAGCAATACAATGCAAATGTCCCCCCAGGGAATTGATTTCAGGTCTTATATAACATTTTGGCTCTTCTTCACATGTTCTGCCCTGGAGTTCCCCTTTTTTTATTCCTTTTCTGGTTGGTTGATTGTCTCTTTTGCAAAAGTCTTTAGATGTTGTTAATGTCTATAGCTGGCTAACTTATCAGAGTGCCAGGCTTTCAGAAATTCCCCTGGAATTTCTGGAATTTTGGATTTGGCTTGGCCTAGGATAGTCACATATTCCCCATTGAAACTGTGGTTATATCTGTCTATATGTTGTGAAATTTAAAAAAAAAATCATCAAGTCCTCTGACTGCTACTTGGTGTCAAGATAGTAACTATTTGTTAAGTGAATCTGGCTTCCCCAGTGATTTGGTTTTTCAGAAGGTCACAAAAGGGGATCACACCCCTAGGACGCTACAACCGTCATAAATAGGAGTCAGTTACCAAGTGTCCAAATTTTGATCAGGTGACCACGGAGATACTGCAATGGTCGTAAGCGTGAAAAACAGTTGTAAGTCACTTTTTTCAGTGCTGTTCTAACTTTGAACAGCCACTAAATGAATGGTTGTAAGTTGAGAACTAACTTCCTTCCTTCCTTCCTTCCTTCCTTCCTTCCTTCCTTCCTTCTTTCCTTCCTTCTTTCCTTCCTTCCGTTTCTATAACCACCCAACTCATCCAAGTGACTCTGGATAGATTACCATTCTATAAATTATAAAACATTTTTAAAAAATTGAAACAGTAAAGAATTCCCCTAGGTTCGGCTCCCAAGGATGATGGGATGAAGGTAGGTCGCTGCCCACCATGGTTCTTGGAGTCTCCAGCCTGGTAGTTTCTCAAGCTGACTTGAGGATAGGTAAACTTCAACTCCCAGAATTCCCCAACCAGCCATACTTCAATCAATCAGCATTGGTGAGGAGAGGCAATTGGCATTAGACAGATTTTTCAGCTTTGGAATTGATTGCTTAAGAATTCCCTAGAACAGAGTATTTCAAATTGGGGAACTTGAAGATAAGTGGACTTCAACTCCCAGAATTCCCCAGCTGGCATGAGCTGGCTGGGGAATTCTGGGAGTTGAAGTCCACCCCTCTCCAAATTGACCATTCCACTGTCCTGGGGTCATGTGATCACCATGTATGTAACCTTCCCAGCCAGCTTCCAACAGTGTGGGGAAGCCAGATCTGTTTAATGACTGCATGATTCACTTAACAACTGCAGCGATTCGCTTAACAACCATGGCAGAAAAGATCATAGAATGGGGCAAAGCTCATTTAAGAACAGCCTGGCTTCACAGCATTGGGCTAAATTGTGGTGGTTGCGAGTGGAGTTCTACCTGTATATTTGCACAGCCAAACCTTCCGCCTTGCTCCATTGCGGCAGGCCTCCCTAGTGGGTAGATCACAGTTTTCATGCAACTGTTTGCAAAATAAGATTTTTGGAGCCCCTTTTCTTTCTTCCTACCAATCTTGGTTGTGGATGTGTGTGTGTGTGTGTGTGTGTGTCTTAATTTCTGTTTCCATTTCTGCTGGTGTTTTTTTTCCCCCACTTTCCGTTTTGGTTTGTTTGTTTTGTTGTTTTACGAGTTCACCTTTGGTACAGAATTTCTGTCTGCTGCCAAGCCAGCTCAGACTACAGTTATGAAACACCTTAAACCACCACAATTTTGTGCAATCCTTGCCTCTTGTCTTGTCACAGCTGTTTTGTAAGTTTCAGCAACTTCTGCAGCTAAGAGGGAATGCTGTATTTTCACGTTTGTTTACACGAGAAACTTGCAATCTGTGAATATAACCAGAAATGCAATACAGGTAGTCCTCGATTTATGACCATAATTGAGCCGAGAATCCCTGTTCTCCTAACCGAGACAGTTGCTAAGTGAGTTTTATCCCATTTTACGACCTTTCCTGCCACGGCTCTCAAGAGAATCACTGCAATTAGTCACACGGTTGTTAAGTGAATCTGGCTTCCCCATCGACTTCGCTTGTCAAAAGGTCGTAAAAGGGGATCGCATGATCCCAGGAAGTGCAACTGCCATACGTACATGCCAGTTGCCAAGTGTCTGAATATTGATCAAGTGACCCTGGGGATGCTGCAATAGTCATAAGTGTGAAAAATGGTCTTAAGTCACTTTTTTCAGTGTTGTTGTAACTTCAGACGGTCACTAAACTAACTGTTGTATGTCGAGGATTACCTGTAATTGTTGGATGAGAAGCTGAACTTTTTCAAAGAAAAATAAAAGCAAGAAAGTTCAATTGCCTTTTGAAAAAAGCACCTTTGGGAGAACCATGACCTGGATGACTGAGAATCTCTATAGAGTAGATATATGGGGAACTCTTTTTACATTTGTTCCACAACAACCCTGTGAGGGAGACTGGGCTGAGTGAAAGTAACTTGCCCACAGTCACTAGTACCTTTGAAGCTAAGTGGCTCCAGTTTTACTTGAACCACTACATAGGCTCCTAAGCACCGTTGCGTTGAAGGAATAAGTACCTGCATTCACACATTGCAATAATTTAGGCGTTAACCGTAGTTTGTTGAATAAGCTATGATTAGCTAGATTCACAAACAAAATCAAACCATGGTTTAAAGAGCACAAGGACTGGATTCTCACATTAAACTGACACGTGAACTCAGCTTATATTTCTGGAGGGGACTGATGTCCAACTTTTGCAACTCAAACTCAGGTTACATTTGCACAGGTTGATTAACCAGATTAATTGAAAACTGGTGATTTCTTTTGCAGAAGGCAGAACCTTGTGCTGTTTTCAGACAAGCCACTTATGGCAATTCAGACAAAGAGGCGAGGAAAGCAACCTTTCTCAAGACTAAACATACAACAATTTTTCTTTTTCTCAAAGGAGAGACTATGGGATCAAACTGTTATTTCCTGACTTGGTTGCCTAAGGAGATCTCTAAAAAATTAGAACTGATTATTTGCTTGAGATCACAAACGTTTAAATATATTCCCCATTTCCCTGGATGGATTTTCTTTCTAATTTTAGTTTCATTTGCTAGCAAGGGGAAAACCCCAAAAGTTAGATTGGTTTCTATTCATCATAGTTGTCTCTCTCTGTGTCATCCTCGCCGTTTCCACTTAGGGCAGGCAATTTTACACAGAATTTCAGATTTATTTATTTTATATCCCATCTTTATTGTTTTTATAAATAACTCAAGGCAGAAAACCTAATACCCCTTCCTCCTCCTATTGTCCCCTATTGTGAGTTGCGTTGGGGCTGAGAGAGCGGGACTGCCCAGAATCTTGCTTTCATGCCTAAAGTGGGACTAGAACTCACAAGTCTCCCAGTGATTGGCCCAAAGACAGCCAACTGTCTTTCATGCCTAAGGTGGAACTAGAATTCACTCTCTTCTGGTGATTGGCCCCAAATCATCCAACCATCTTTCATGCCTAAAGTGGGACTAGAACTCACAACTCTCCCAGTGAATGGCCCAAAGTCACCCAGCAATCTTTCATGCCTAAAGTGTCTCAGGAAAAACCTGATTAGTAGCACAGCTACGCTATGTAGAAATTGAAAAGACCACCCACCACAAAATATCTCACTTTAGAATCCAAATTATTAGAATTTAGAGCCTGGCAAACACGAAGAGTTTATATTAATCGCATTGCAATGAGCATCAATTGGGCAATCAACATTTCCCTTTTCGTACATGTCATTACCATGTAGTTCCCCATTTCCCACAGCCCCAGCTCCTCTCATCCTGAAATATAAGGAACTATGGTATGGGGAAAGAGGAACCACACACTAAGACCCTCATGCCAGCTACCATTTCATCAGATGCACTTGCTGATTATAAATTTTCTTTAGACTTGCGTCAGGTAAATTAATGTCAATATCGAACCCATCGCAGGCCCCCCAAACCTTACTGGCTAGAAGGGCATGTGAAGAGTACAACATCAACGAAATTGCGGGTCCCCGTTCTATTTTTCTCACAGGTGGAACTAGAACTCACCATCGCCTAGTTCCGTGATGGCGAACCTATGGCACGCGTGCCATAAGTGGCACACGGAACCATCTCTGCGGGCACGTGAGCCATTGCCCTAGGTCAGCTCCACCACACATGCGCCTCCAGCCGGCCAGCTGATTTTCAGGTTTCTGCCACACATGCGGGAGATGCTTGCATAGGCGTGTGGGGGGGGTCACAAGCGCAGGTGGAGGGGGCGGGGCATGGGGGGCATTGCATTATGGGTGTGGGCATGCACACATGTGCTGTCGTGCGCGCGCTTTGGACACCCGAGGAGAAAAAGGTTAGCCATCACTCGCCTAGTTTCTAGTCCTGTGCCTTAACCACCACAACAAACCGACTCTCTGTTATGATGCAAGTTCTACAGCTTAGATTCTAGAAACAAACTCGTGTAAAGAACCAATGTTCCATGTCAAATTCCTTTTTTCACCACCTTGTGCTTCTCCTTGGAGCAATTAGCTACATCTCTTTCCATCGGCACATTGTTATTTAGCTGGATGGCGTTCCCCCTTTTCCAGCAAAGATTGTCACCTTCCCGCTTTATTGGTACCCTACTTTGGAACTAGAATTTGGGGAGGGGAGGGAAGAGACCATAGGATTAGGGACATAGGATTAGTTAAAGCAACATGCTAGCATTGCAAATAAGTAGAGCAGTGTTTGTTAACTTTGGCAGCATTAAGACATGTGGACTTCAATTCCCAGAATTCCCCAGCCAGCCAGTTGAAGTCCACATGTCTTTAATTCTGCCAAAGTTGACAAACATTGAAATAGTTGTGAATACCTGGGATTTTAGAAAAGCAAGGGCATGAAAAACAACCCCGAAAGGAAAACAAAACACTTTTAAAGAACTTCACGGCTCGATTCCACCAGTTTTGTACACCTAACAAGAATCAGGAAACACTTTGCAAAGGCTCAGAAATGATGCATCCATTGGCCACTTCCTTCTACATTTCTGAAAAACATTACTGAACAAGAAGACTTGATAGAGAGCGAAACCGATCTCCAAAGGAATGAGATTTCTTCCAGTTTCATTTGGCCTCGTTCCTTTGGGTGAAGCTAAGTGAAGACCCACCCAAGAGTTTGGGGTTTGGGATTCAATGGTTGCGATGACTTCTTCAGTTTCTAGACGTCTACAGTTTATAATCAAGGTTTGAGCCAAGCCGGCATTTCGGAACGCTTGGGGGTGTTTAAGGGTGAGCCAGCCAAGTGCTGCAGCTGCCAAAAAAGCCAATGAGGTCTTAGGTTAGACTTAAGATCATGAGAAGTGATCGTACCGCTTTATACTGTACTGGTGAGGCCACACTTGGAATACAGATGTCCATTTTTGGTCATCGCAATACAAAGAAGATGCTGAGATTCTAGAAAGAGTGCAGGGAAGAGCAACAAAGATGACAGGAGTCTGGAGTCTAAAACCTACAGCAATTACATATGTTTAGCCTAATGAAGAGAAGGATTGGGGTGACATGATAGCGGTCTCCTAATACTTGAAGAGCTGTCACAAGCAGAAGAGAACAGAACAGAGTAGAACAACAGCATTGGAAGGAAGGTTTTCTAATCCAACCCCCTACTCAAGAAGGAAACTCTTTCAGACAAATGGTTGTCCAACCTCTTCTTTAAAACTTCTAGTGTTGGAGCATTCACAATTTCTGGAGGCAGGTTGTTCCACTGATGAATTGTTCTCACTGTCAGGAAATTTTTCCTTAGTTCTATGTTGCTTCTCTCCTTCATTACTTTCCATCCATTGCTTCTTGTTCTACCTTCAGGTGCTTTGGAGAATAGCTTGACCCCCCTCTTCTTTGGGGCAGCTCCTTAGATATTGGAACAGTGCTACCTCTAGTCCTTCTTTTCATTAGACTAGACCTACCCAATTCAAGCAACTGTTAATAATGGTATTAACAGTTGAATAATGGTACCCAACACCACCAGGAAGGCTTAGTGGTGAATCTTAATAGAAAACTCCCTGCTGGGAACTATCCAATGCAAGTACAGGTAGTTCCTGACTTACGACCACAACTGAGCCCAAGATTTATGTTGTTAAGTGAGAAATTTGTGAAGTGAGTGTTGTCCCATTTTACGACTTTTCTCGCCATGTTTGTTAAGTGACTCACTGCTGTTGTTAAGTTGGTAATCCAGTTGTTAAGTGAATCTGGCTTCCCCATCGTCTTGGCTTGTCAGAAGGTCACAAAAGGGGATAACATGACCCCAGGACACTGCGACCATCATAAATACAAGTCAGTTGCCCAAGCATCTGAATTTTGATCACGTAACTGTGATCAATGGTTGTTAAAGTGTAAAAAATGTGGTTGAGTCCCTTTTTCAGGGCTATTATAACTTTGGTCACTAAATGAACTGTTGTAAGTCGAGAACTGCTTGTATACGTACACATATATAAAATTTTTTTTTTAAAAAAAAGAATAAAAACGACACAAATTTGGAAAGAGAAAATAAAGAAAAAAATAATAAGTAAAAGAAAGTGCAAAGAGAGAAATAGAACAGAAAGAAAGAAATGAAAAAGTTTCAAAGAAGCAACTTCCAGTTTTCTTTTTTTTTTTATTGAAAAAGTTTTCAAATACAAGTTTTCCCCCTTTTCCCCCCCCTCTTCCCTAACCCCCCCTCACCACCCATCCCCCCCTGTGACTTCTTCACAACAATAGGCTATTTCATAACTAATTACATACATAATATCTTTCCTTTCCCTTACTCCCTCTTTCCTTTCCCTTACTCCCTCAACTTCCAGTTTTCTTAACAGCACTTGGAAGTATATTTGTATTTTACCCTATCTCTCTAAAGCTGCAGCATAATTTCCTTCCTTCCATTGCCTGTCCTTTCTAATCATCAAGCCTGTAAATCATAAGTTCATTTTTTTTCTTTGTTTAGCAGAAAAGCCTTATCAGGGGTTTCAGGTCACTAATAAATGTGTTTATTGTCATTTTTCTAATCAAATTCAATTCTGCCATCTGTGCTAATTCTGTTATCTTCACCAGCCATTCTTCCTTGGTGCATACAGTATCCCAAAGTCTTTCCATTTTTGTGCCTTTAATAATTTCACAGAAGTTTTATTTTATATATTTAAAAAATCTTCCATAGTTCTTTTTTTTTTAATCCCATAGTTCTTTTCTAATTGTCTATCCATGATTCCCCACAAGAATTCTCATTTTCATGTTTAATGTTGTACATTCTAATGCTTTGGAATATAGGATATTCTGTTGTTACTTTTAAAAATATATTGTGGTTTTATGGAATGTTGCTGGGAGCTGCCAAGGCCTATTATGCATTAAATAGTTTAAAGTTTTCTGAAGAAAAAACTAAAAATGAAATGACTGTCAGTTTTCTCCTGGCTGCTAATAAATTCACATACCCATGTGGGTGAAGGGTGCTGTCTCACTGTGGTAACAACCCTGGATTGCGACATCCTCCTGTGTATTTTAACTTTTGTATTTATGATGGAAATTTGTTTTTAATTTACTTAAGATCGTACACTGCGCAGAGATGATGAGATGGATGGCCATACAAATGGAATAAATAAATAAATAAACACAAGATATGATTTTGCAAAGTTTAGTTATTAAGCCTAGCAGAAAATAAATGGCTTAGTTGATATGTATTTATTTTGCCTTTTCTTTTGTTTTATTTGCTGGAATTCCTGGTGTCCTTTACTGTCTTCTAAGAAAGGATCCCAGATCTGTTGAGAAGAGTCAGAGGGAGGGAGGGATGAAACAATATGGATTTCTGGAAATTATTGAATAATGAAGAAACAAGACCCTTAATTGGATTTTGCAAGTCTACAATATATGCAAATGGATAAATAAGTGTGTGTGTGTGTGTGTGTGTGAGTGTGAGAGAGAGAGAGAGAGACAAAGAGAAGATAGCTAGATGATGGATAGATATTGATAAACATAGAGATGATAGATAATAAGATATAAATACAGAGAGATGATAGATTGGTAAATTTATTTATTTGTTTGTTTGTTTGTTCGATTTATATGCTGCCCTTTTCCGGTGACTCAGGGGGGGCTTACAATGCGTTAAGCAATAGCCTTCATACTTTTGTATATACCTGCTTAGTAGGGCTTACACCCCCAGCCCCCCCAAGCGGTGTTCTTTTTTATACAAAGTCAGCTTATTGCCCCCACAATCCGGGTCCTCATTTTCCCTACCTCGAAAGGATGGAAGGCTGAGTCAACCTTGAGCCTGGTGAGATTTGAACTTGCAGCAATTGCAGGCAGCTGGTGTTACTTAACAGTGCTTTAGTCTGCTGCGCCACCAACATTGACAGAGATTAGATACAGTAGATAGTAGGTAGGTAGATAGGTAGGTAGGTAGATAGACAGACAGACAGACAGACAGACAGAAGAAAGGTAGGTAGGTAGATAGACAGATAGACAGACAGATAGAAGAAAGGTAGGTAGGTAGGTAGATAGACAGATAGACAGACAGACAGATAGAAGAAAGGTAGGTAGGTAGGTAGATAGACAGATAGACAGACAGACAGATAGAAGAAAGGTAGGTAGGTAGATAGACAGATAGACAGACAGACAGATAGAAGAAAGGTAGGTAGGTAGGTAGATAGACAGATAGACAGACAGACAGATAGAAGAAAGGTAGGTAGGTAGGTAGATAGACAGATAGACAGACAGACAGATAGAAGAAAGGTAGGTAGGTAGGTAGATAGACAGATAGACAGACAGACAGATAGAAGAAAGGTAGGTAGGTAGATAGACAGATAGACAGACAGACAGATAGAAGAAAGGTAGGTAGGTAGGTAGATAGACAGATAGACAGACAGACAGATAGAAGAAAGGTAGGTAGGTAGGTAGATAGACAGACAGATAGAAGAAAGGTAGGTAGGTAGATAGACAGACAGACAGATAGAAGAAAGGTAGGTAGGTAGATAGACAGATAGACAGACAGATAGAAGAAAGGTAGGTAGGTAGGTAGGTAGATAGACAGACAGACAGACAGATAGAAGAAAGGTAGGTAGGTAGGTAGATAGACATAGACAGACAGATAGAAGAAAGGTAGGTAGGTAGGTAGATAGACAGACAGACAGATAGAAGAAAGGTAGGTAGGTAGACAGACAGACAGACAGATAGATAGATAGATAGAAGAAAGGTAGACAGACAGACAGACAGACAGATAGAAGAAAGGTAGGTAGGTAGACAGACAGACAGACAGATAGATAGATAGATAGATAGATAGAAGAAAGGTAGACAGACAGACAGACAGACAGACAGATAGAAGAAAGGTAGGTAGGTAGACAGACAGACAGACAGATAGAAGAAAGGTAGGTAGACAGACAGACAGACAGACAGACAGATAGATAGATAGATAGAAGAAAGGTAGGTAGATAGACAGACAGATAATTGATAAATATAGAGAGGGAGGGAGGGAGAGAACAGAACAGATTCGTTTCGATTCTCTGGCTAAATTCTGTTTAGCTTTCCACCCACCAAAGAATCAGGAATATTTTTATTTTAATTGCTGGCATTTATATTCCTAAAAGAAGCAACTTGCTTCGTTCTTCAGTTTTAGGACATCGTATCTCTTTCTCCGACTGGGCTCTGTCTGAACCGTGACCATTTTTTTGCTGCCTAGCTTCTTGCAAAACAGCTTGACCGAAAAGGTTATTCAAGGGCAAACCTCGTCCTGCAGGGCGGAAATCAAAAAGGAGGCGAAAAGCTGTCAATGCAAAAAAAAAAAAAAAAAACCAAATCCCCCATCACTAAGTTTCGGTTTCCATTTCTCTTTCCTTTCGTCATTTCATCACGAGTTTCGCTCATCGCAGCTCCGTTGCCGCCCTGGTGCGATAGGCTGATCCTTCGCTGTTTCTAGGCGAGTTTTTTTTTCTTCCTCCGAGCCAAACAGCCTACAGTTCTCAACCACGTAATTTAAAAAAAAAAACGTTTTATCGATCAGCCTTTCATCAGAGGCCGCTTTCCGATGCGACACGTGTAAAGTCCCGAGACAGGCAGATGTTGTACACACACACAAATAGAAGGCGTGCATAAGAGCACCAGCCTGCCTACCGTCCCTGCCCTAATGTTTCTTCTATTTGTACCTATTTTATGTATCCAATCCATGCTTATACTTATTACCAAATACGTTCTTGACAAATAAAATAAATAAAATAAAATAAACGCCCCGTGGCCGGGGGGCGGGGGGGGGGAGGGAGGAATCGTGGCTCACTGTATCGAGCCATGAATGACAGAATACTACCAGAGTTGGAAGGGACTTTGGAGGTCATCTAGCCCAACCCTCTGCTCAAGCAGAGGTTTGTGATTTGTATGAGTGACAGGGCATTTCATGAGAGGCAGGGACTGGGATGGGGTTTCAGTGAGAAAGGGTTGGGGAAGACAAGTGTGGCTGAGTGTGCGGATTTTGAATATCTTATCAATTTTGAATATCTTATCAATTAACAAGTCTAATATCTTAAAGCGTCTTGGGTTTTCTGGGCCCTTTGGAGATAAGCTGAAACTTTTTGAATGCTAAATGGGACTTTGATTTTTCTTTCAGGGGAGGACAGGACAGGAAGCCCAGGAGAGAATTTATAATAACTGTATTGTCATTGTACGTGTATACACAGTATACCTGTAGGAAGTTAGCACCCACCCCTTTCCTAGAGGAATGAAATATTTTGGGAAATATTAAAAAGGCAGAATATTATGTTTCCCTGGATGAGAAATGGAGAAGCATATTTTAAAGACGAAGCAGCTCCCATCTTCCTGCCCCCACCCTTTGTCAATGGGCCAGAGGCAGAAACTCAATCTTTGTCAATGGACCATCATCTGCAACACAATAGGACCCATCTAGCAACAGAAACTCACCATCAGGGCCGGATTTTCCTATAGGCTAACTAGGCTTCAGCCTAGGGCCTCAAGATCAAGAGGGGCCTACACAGTGGTTGGATTCTGGGGGTTCTAGGGGGTTCGGCCGAGCCCTTTGTTAAATTGCTGCCTCGCCCGCCCCTCGCCTCCTACCCGCGCGGCGCCAGCCTACGGTAGCCAGGGGTGGGCAATTGTGGCTCTTTTACAACCTGTGGACTTCAACTTCCAGAATTCCTGATGCAGCTTGGCTGTCTGAGGAATTCTGGGAGTTGAAGGCCACAGGTTGTAAAAGAGCCACAATTGCCCACCCCTTCCCTAGCCTGAGTTCCGCTGCCTGGGATCCACGTGGGCTCCGGATGCAAGAGAGCAGGATGGAGAAAGCAGCTTCCCCACCTTCACTCACCCTCCCTCTCTGCCGTTCGCTTACCCCGCCCACTCCCCATCTATTGCTGCCTCCGATGGCTGGAGGAAAAAAAAACTTCAAATTCTTGCCGCGGGGCTTCAAAGGGCCGCCCTAGAGCCAGTGCTGCAGCCGAACCCTTTGTTAAATTGCTGGCTTGCCCCGCCCCTCCGCACCACGGCGAGGGGCGAGGGAGCCAGCAATTTAACAAAGGGTTCGGTGTTTTTTTTTTGTAATTTTATTGGTCCCCGGAGCTTCAGCATAGGCTAATTAGCCCTTGCTTAGATCGGCTCCCGACCCCCAGCTGATTTGTTCTCAGCTGTTTTGCTCAGGGATCTGCTCCTTGCTTGCAAAGAGTGCTGATTCCCCCCCCCACAGCTATACTGAAAAACGAAAGAGAAAGTAAAGCAGGCTATTGGCTTTGCACGTTGGAAAATTAGGCAGGCAGATTTCTTTTTCCTCACCAGAAAAGGTAGGTGCAAACAACAGGAAATTTAGGGAAAAAGAGGAGATTTTAAAACACAAAAGAAAAAAAGCTCTATTTAACTAGGGAATTGTAATAATTGAGATACTATTAATTGTATATTGTGTTGAAAGCAGAAATGGTTAAGTTGTGGTTTGGAGGAATATATAGGGGAAATTATTTGGTTTATTATTATTGGTAAATATAATTAATTGATTTGTAAGAAATTGGATTGCATGGAAATAATTGGAATATTCATGTTCATATTGATTAATATACAAAAAAGGTAGTTATATAACTAATTGATTAAATTAAAATTAATTAATTAAAATGTTGAATTCATATTAAACAACTGTAATATTACATAATTAACCAATGTGAGGATGGATATAAAAATAGATGACAATGGGAAGGGGTATAATATAGAATAGAAGGGAAAAATTGAATTTGATTAAGATTAGAGATGAGGATGAGGGTAATATTGGTTTTTTACAAAAATAGATGAGGAATAAATATGGCAAAAAGGAAATATAGAAATTGTAAATTTAATTGAAATGACTAAACACTGTTTAAATTTGTGAACCGGCCAAATACTCTGTTCAAAGAAAATACATTGTATGTTTGTATGTGTGTTTCTAATTATTGTTATTTATTCATATTTGTTCTCTTTTATTCTTTAAAGTTTAACAATTCATTCTTTATCTTAATATCTTTATATTTTTGGGGGGTTGGCTTTCTTCCCTTTCATCTTTTTTATTGTACAGCAATCTTTCTCCTCAAACCTACCACCTCTCTTTTCTTTCCTTTTTACTTTCTCTTCCTCCCCCTCTTCTTCTCCTCCCTACTTCCTCTTCCTTTCTCCTTCTCCTCCTCTCTTCCTCCCTCTCTCTCCCTTCCCTTCTAATTTCCCTTCCCTTCCTTCATCCCTCTCTATTGCTGTATCCTTTTATGCATATGGACTACTCAGAGGGCTGAAAAAGTTATTTCTGACTGGTCCTCGCACTTTTGACCAGTCCTCGAACATTTTACATTTTTGCCCTATCTTGTCACCATGGTGAAGAGAAGCAGTTGTGAAATGAGTGACGTGGTTGTTAAGAAAGCTGCACGGGCATAAATGTGAGGATGGTCATAAGTGTGAGGACCAGTCAAAAGTGTGAGGCCCAGTCAGAAATGACATTTTTCAGCTCTCTGAAAAAAGTCTATGCACACAGCCACGCCCACCCGGTCACATGACGAGCTACCCACGCCTACACAGTCACGTGACCAGCTAGCCACGCCCACCCAGTCACATGATTGCCAAGCCACACCCCCAACTAAGCCACGTCCACAGAACCTGTTGTTAAAAAATTGAATCCCACCACTGGTGAAAGGGCCTCATAAGTGGAATAGCCTAGGGCCTCTTCCAATCTAAATCCGGCCCTGCTCACCATATGGCACCTGGGAAGATTACATCAGCCAGCAAGGCTAGCTAAGACCCCCCACCCCCTAGGAGTCTGACAACCAATCAGGATACTCTTTCTGGGCCCCAGGAAGTTCAAAGCCAGAGAGAGCATAAAACCCCGGGGACTCATTGCGTCTCGGCCCTTTTCTGTTCAGGAACTCAAACCATGTGATTCTGTCCACCATTAAACCATCTTTCCAAGCAGTCTCCATGTTTCCAGTGTCTTTTTCCCCACTTGGAGCTGAACCCAGAATGATAATTCTTCCTACATATCCATACAACGAAATTCACTTAACACCCAAAGGCCAGGTCCAACACACATAACAATCCCCAAACACACTCCCACCCACCACGATTCCCTACCCCTAAACCACCCAAACATCCACACAACAGACCAAGTAATGCTGTCCAACAGCTCACTGATGGTGGCCCTTATTGTTGAGTGCCATTATACCTCTGGGATAAAAACTATTCAGAAAACGTGTGGTCCGAGTTTTAATTGTTCTGTATCTTCTGCCAGAAGACAACAGTCCAAAAAAAATGGTAAGCAGGATGGGAAAAGTCTCTGAGAATGTTATGCAACTTCCTCAAACAGCGAGATTCGAAGATGTCGTCCAAGGCTGGTAGCTGGAGTCTGATGATATTCTGGGCAGTTTTAATGATTCTCTGTAGAGCTTTTTTTTTACCGCTACAGAGCTACTCCCATACCATGCAAGAATGCCATATGTCAGGACACTCTCAATGGTGCTGTGATAGTAGGACAGAAGTAGAGGCTGAGATTTAAGAGAATAACAGAGTTGGAAGGGACCTTGAAGGTCTTCTAGTCCAATCCGCCTGCTCAAGCAGGAGACCCTATCATTTCAGACAAATGGCTGTCCAGTTTCTTCTTGAAACCCTCCAGTGATGGAGCATGGTAAATGTGTGTAATAAAGTGTGGAGAAGAATAGCATAGTAACAAGAGTTGGAAGGGACCTTAGAGGTCTTCTAGTCCAACCCCCTGTCCATTCTGGACAAATGGCTGTCCAATTTCTTGCTGAAAACTTCCAGTGATGGAGCACCCACAACTACTGCCCTCTTCAATAAGGCACTGAGAGGTTCCTGTTCAAGTTTGCTTCATCAGAAAACTTGTTTTTTATTTTTAATTTTATGAGTTGCAGGGCATTTCATCAGACACCATACATGGAGAAGCTGGAATGGGGTGGAGTTTAAATTGTGAGGAGAAAGGGCAGGGAAGCAAGATGGTTGGGTGTGAGGATTTTGAACATCTTAGCAATTTTGATTATCTTAGCAATTAGCAATTCTAATGTCTTAAAACTTCTTGGGTTTTCTGAGCCCTTTGGAGATGAGCTGAAACCTTTTGAATGCTAAATGGGACTTTGATTTAATTTTGCTTTCAGAGGAGGAAGCCCAGGAGAGAATTTAAGAGAATAACAGAGTTGGAAAGGATCTTAGAGGTCTTCTAGTCCAACCCCCTGCTCAAGCAGAGACCTATACCATTTCAGACAAATGGTTGTTCAGATTTTTCATAAAAGCTTCCAGTGATGGAGCAACCCACAACTTCTGGAGGCAACCTGTTCCACTGGTAAATTGTTCTATCAGGAAATTTCTCCTTAGTTTTAGGTTGTTTCTCACCTTGATAAATTTCCATCCATTGTTTGCTTTCTTGCCTTCAAGTGCTTTGGAGAATAGGTTGACCCCCTCTTCTTTGGGGCAGCCCCTCAGATATGACACATTATCCTTTGTTCCCCTCCGGATTTGAAGTGAGATCCGCCCAGGCTGATTCCATCTTATAAAATTGTGCCATTTAATTCATGATTTCATCTCCAGTTCCCTTTGTTTTCTTGCTTCATACTATAAATTGAATTCTAAGTTATGGCTATAGAGACCCACATAGAGTAGTAATAAAGTTAACACTGACCTAGTATGTCAATCAAATGGTTTGGTTGGGCCTTAAATCTGTCCTGGTTAAGACTGCTGTGTGAACGCAGAAAAGCCCCAATGTAAAATAATGTGCCTGACTGAGGTCCATTGTCCGCTGGATTTATTTATTTATTCAATTTTTACCCTACCTTTATTACATTATAGATAAGTCAAGGCAACAAGCATAACTAACACACCTTCCTTCTATTTTCCACACAACAACCCTGTGAGGTGGGTTGGGCTGAGGGAGAAGGACTGGCCCAAAGTCACCCAGCCAGCTTTCATGCCTAGGGAAGGACAAGAATTCATTGGCTCCTGGTGATTGGCCATTGTTCTCTGTAGATAGCCAGCAGTTCGATCCCCACCAGGCTCAAGGTTGACTCAACCTTCTATCCTTCCAAGATCATAAAATGAGGACCCAGATTGTTGGGGAGAAATAGGTTGACTCTGTAAACCGCTTTAGACAGGGCTGTGAAGTGTATGACGTGGTATATATGTTCAAATGCTATTGCTCTCTATCTACCGGTATCTACTGGTATCTATCTATCTACCAGTATCTGTCTGTCTGTCTGTCTGTCTCTCTACCAACTTACCTACCTATAATCCATCCATCCATCCATCCATCCATCCATCCATCCATCCATCCTCTCTCTCTTTCTTTCACTCTCTTTGCTCGATCTATCACTGTTTCTGTCTCTCTACTGTCAGGAGTTCGATCCTGACCAGCTCAAGGTTGACTCGGCCTTCCATCCTTCCAAAGTTGGTAAAATGAGGAGCCAGGTTGTTGGAGGCCAGAGGCTGACTCTGTAAATCGCTTAGAGAGGGCTGTAAAGCCCTGTGAAGTGGTATATAAATCTAAGGGCCAAGTGCTTATTGGTATAAATATAGATGTGTCTCTTTGTCTGCAGGGTATGTCTCCCATTATTCTTATGCATCTCCCCCAGTGTGCAGTGAGCCTTGATTTTTAGTTTTGGGTCTTGCATTTTGATTCTAGTTTGCAGATAGGTGTTATGTGTGTGTGTGTGTGTGTGTGTGTGTGTACATTTTTGCCTCCAAATACATAATCCTGCACAATGTTAATTCCAGTGAGTAGCACTCCAAAATTCTCCAAATCTGATCCGGAGCTTGGGCCAAAAGATGGAAAAGACTGGCTCCTGTTTGAGAAGTAAACAAGAAACCAGCTGAGAGATCACAGGAGTAGATGTGAATGGAATATAAACTTATCTAGGATAGATCAAAGTCGGCATTTTCTGATGCAACTCATGTATGTTACTGCCACTCAAAAGCAATCTTTTGAGGCAAAATCAGGTGGTCAAGGCTAAAACTCAAGGTAAATTCTAGGCTGGTAACAAGGGTCAACTTACCTAAAATACAGGTGGCCCTCGATTTACAATGTTTCATTTAGTGACCAATGGCACTGAAAAAAAGGTAGAGTAGGGAACTAGAGGAAAAACTGTATTGGACCGACCTAATTCTTACTAAGAAAAGAAGTGATAGAGGCAGTTGAAGATGCTGGAATCTTGAACGAGAGTGATCATGTCATACTGGAATTCAGTATAATGCAAACACAAATAATAGGATATAATCCAATCAGTGTCTTAAACTTTAAAAGAGCTGATTTTAACAGACAGAGCCTAAGAAAAATTCCATGGATGAAAATCCTAAAGGGGAAAACAAATCAAGAAGCGTGGGAAACACTGAAAAATACAATCATAAAAGCCCAGTCCAACACAATACTACTGAAAAAGAAAAACAAGAAAGCCAAGAAGAAACCAGCACGACTGCACAAAAATCTCTTTGATAAACTGAAAGGCAAAAAGGACAAGAACAAAAAAATGGAATAACTAAGGCAGAATATCAGCAGATAGCCCAAATCTGCAAAGATGAAGTCAGGAAAGAAAAGGCTCGGAATGAACAAAGATTTGCAACAAAAGTCAAAGTTAATAAAAAAAGTTTATTTCAACATATAAATAACAAAAAAAAAAAGTCAAGAAAAAAGTGAGTTCACTAAAGAGAGAAGATGGCAAGGAACTAACAGGCAATAGAGACAAAGCAGAACTGCTTAACTCATTCTTTGCATCTGTCTTCATACAAAAAGAAACTATAGTCCAACCTACCAAAAACATAACTGTAAAAGACAGACTAGAAATAAAAATTAAAATATGCAAGAAAATGGTAAGAGAACATCTGTCTGATCTTGATGAACATAAATCACCAAGACCCCTGACAGATTACATCCCAGAGTTCTGAAGGAGCTGGCAGATATCATCTGAGAACCATTGTACTATGTCTTTAAAAAAATCATGGAGCACCGGGGAACTACCAGAGGATTGGAAAAGAACTGATGTGGTTCCCATCTTCAAAAAAAAAAAAAAAAAAGGGGGGGGGGGAACAGACCCAGGAAACTACAGAACAATCAGCCTAACATCAATACCTGGGAAAATACTGGAAACAATAATTTAAAAACCAGATCTGTGAACATCTAGCAACACATGTAAATATGTATACATCCGAACTAGACTGTTGTTTCTCTGTCATATATGTAGGTATATACATAATTTTGTATTTATTTATCTTGTCATGTTTATGTAGTGTAAAATCGGAGGCGGTAACCCTTTAAGAGCTTTATGCAACGAAATTGCATTTTTAATGTCTGCCAATTAGAGTACATTCAAAGTGATAATAAAGCTATTCTATTCTATTCTATTCTATTCTATTCTATTCTATTCTATTGTGTGTTTCTGTTTCTGTTTCTGTTTCTATTCTTGTTTCTGTTTCTATTCTGTTCTGTTCTATTCTATTCTATTTGTGTTTCTATTTCTATTCTTGTTTCTGTTTCTATTCTATTCTATTCTATTCTATTCTATTCTATTCTATTTGTGTTTCTGTTTCTATTCTTGTTTCTGTTTCTATTCTATTCTATTCTATTCTATTCTATTCTATTCTATTCTATTCTATTCTATTTGTGTTTCTGTTTCTATTCTTGTTTCTGTTTCTTTCTTTATTTTATTTTATTTTTGAACTTGTATATCGTCCTTCTCCCCGAGGACTCAGGGCGGTGAACAGGCAAATAAAAACATCAAATACAAATATTAAAATATAGTTAAAAATATGTATAAATTTGGCCCCATTAATTAAAACAATAAACAAAAACAAAAAAACAATTAAAAACATTTAAAAAGAGTTAGGCCAGCCCGGCTTGTTGGAAAAAGAAGGTTTCTATTCTATTCTATTCTATTCTATTCTATTCTATTCTATTCTATTCTATTCTATTCTATTCTATTCTATTCTATTCTATTCTATTTGTGTTTCTGTTTCTGTTTCTATTCTTGTTTCTGTTTCTGTTTCTGTTTCTGTTTCTGTTTCTATTCTATTCTATTCTATTCTATTCTATTCTATTCTATTCTATTCTATTCTATTCTATTCTATTCCTGTTTGTTTCTGTTTCTGTTTCTGTTTGTTTCTGTTTCTGTTCTATTCTAAATAAGTTATAGCTAGTAGCCAGCATGGTTTTGTTAAAAAAAGATCATGCCAAACTAATCTTATTTCATTCTTTGAAATTGGTTGATGGGAGACCATCATGGTCCACATATGTGCCCTGAATGAATCCAAGAAGTCAGCCTTGGTCAATGCCCCAGTACTTCCCTTTCGGCTGGGCACCGATATGAGGAAAAGGAACGCTGTGGAGGTGGTAGCCAGAAGCAACTTCAGAAATCAAACCTTGAGCACCTTTCACCCTTCCTTGGAAATGAACAAAGGATGTGGCAGTTGCCAACAGTCATCATGTGCCAAGATGGGGCGATTGCAATTTATATTGTGCATTAGGCACCAATGGACTCCAGCTGGTCATCTTTGGGGAACCTCAGACCTCATTTAAAGGAACTGAGACACTGGAAGAATAGTTACCAGAGTAACCATTTGCATTTTTCTCCTAGGGAAATTATCCTCGAGTTGCAACCTACCATTGGGAAATGGAACTTCTATCACTAAGCGATGTGGTTGTTAAGTGAGTGGCACCTGGTTTTAGGAGCATTTTGCTGTTGTTAAACTAATCTGGGTTTCCCTGTTAAATTTGCTTATCGGAATCGCTCTAGGAAGGTGGCGATCACGTGATTGCCGGGTTGTTGCAAAACCATTATAAATGCATGCTGGTTGATGAAGGCCCGGATTTTGATCATGTGACCATGGGGACAAATGCGAGAAGTCATGATTCATTAGTCATTAATCACTTTTTCAGCCCCGCTGTAATTTTGAATGATTGCTAAGCTGTTGGGTGCCATGGCTACACAGTCCGTAGAGATTCTCAGTCACCCAGGTCAGGGTTGTCCCAAAGGTGCTTTTTCAGGAGGCAAGTGGGCTTCCTTGTTTTGAAGAAGTCTTCAAAAGAAAAGAAAAAAACAGAAAGTCCAGTTGCCTCCTGAAAAAGCACTTTTGGGACAACCCTGTCCTGGATGACTGAGAATCTCTACGGACTTTTAGCTACCCAATTTGGGATGAACGTCCTTTGAATGGTGTGGGAGTAGGAATGGATTTCCAGAGGGGGAAAAAAATTGCAGACGACAGGAACCAGGTGTTAGCTTTGGAAGCCATATCAGCCCCAGAAGCTCCCACGCTGCCACCTTCTCGTGTGTGGGAAAGTAGGAGGGGGATTCGATAGAGGGTTTTGTTAGACATAATAGCATTCTTCCTTTCGGTCAAGGTCAGGACAATCCTGCATCTGGAGAAGGAGTGGTTGGAGTGCTGCCTCGAGATGGGACGGATGGTAATTGGAGCATGTGATGGACTGAGGAGATGGTTTTGGGGGTTTTGATTTACTGAGGGAAAGTGTTTCCCTCGGAGTTTTTGGAGTTGGGGTTTTCTGGAACGCCGACACCAGAAGCACCATTCAGGTGACCCTGAGGACACAAAGGAACCTCCAAGTGCTTCAAGGACCCTCAAAAACAATGCAAATGACCAGCTACCTGCAGTTGAAAAAGCTGCTTGGATGAGAAGCGAAACGTCTTCAAAGAAAAAACAGGAAAAGTTCAGTTGCCTCCTGAAAAAAAGCACCTTTGGGACATTGCTACAGATTCATTCAAGGAAATTACTTGACCAAGTGTGTCGATTCCCACCCAATGCCAGCAAGGAAGACTTTTAAGTGGTTAATTTGCCCCTTCCTATGGGCGTCAGTCTCTGGTGGGGATTTATGCTTCAGGATTCGATCTGTAGGTTGAGCAATAAATCTGGCTTCTGAGATTTTTATCTCGAGAACCTGATAAGAGTCCCACAGAGCTGAAACCTTCCAATGATGGACAATCCTTTGACATGTTCAGAGGGTGAAAAAGATAGAAACCAGATGGTCGAAACCCTTAGTCTAAAAAGGATTACAGGTGGTCCTCAACTTATGACAATATAGAGCACAAAATGTGAGACATGTGTTAAGTGTCATATAAATCGAACCAATAAATAAATAAGTGAATTTTGGCCCATTTTACGACCTTTCTCTGCCACAGTTGTTAAGTGTATCTGGTGTATCTTAAGTTGTCAAGTCAGTCACATGGTTGTGAAGTGAATCTGGCTTCCCCATCGACTTTGCTGGTCAGAAGTTCGCCAAAGGGGATGATCACATGATCCCTGGGACACTGCATCCGTCATAAACATGAGTCAACTGTTGTTGAGGACTAGCAGTACAGACCTCCCAAGTATCATTTTGGCTATGGAGCCCACCAACATCAATGGATTGTTTTGAAAGGGGCGTTTTGACTCCTATGGAGCAATTTTGGCAAGGTTGACTCCAGAGTATCTTGGTTACAGGTCTCCTGCTTCCACACCCACAATTGCCCGGTCGTCCCATTACATCTTTTTCACCTGTGGCCCTCTTGTATCGGAAGTCCTCGACTTACAGCCGTTCGCTTAGTGAGCGCTCAAAGTTAGTACATTGAAAAAAGTGGCTTATGTTCATTTTTTACATTTACGACCATCGCAGCTTCCTCTATGGTCACGTGATCAAAATTCAGATGGTTGGCAACTGGCATGTATTTGAGGGCAGAAAACACCATTCTGACCAAGTATTGGGGGTTTTTTTGACAATAAATCTTTTTCATCTGAATGTGAGATGGTAAATGGTAAGAGAAGCAAAAAAGACATTGAGGAAGAAAATGGGAGGTGAAAAAAGAAAGCAAGGATCTATTCAAGATCTCCAGCCTAAATTGGAATGCTAAAGGACACCTGTGTATAAGCAGCAACTTAATCCAAGATGATTAAAATTAAAACCAGAGTACAGGTAGTCTTGATTTATGACCATTATTGGGACCAATGTTTGCATTGCTAAGTAAGGCAGTAAGTGAATCATACCCCATTTTATGACTTTTGCCACAGATAAGTGAATTACAGACGTTAAGTGCATTACTAGTTAAGCGAATCATGAAATGATAAGTGAATTATTGCAGTTGTTAAGTGAATCATGAAGTCTTTAAGTTAATTACTGAGGTTAAGTGAATCATGCAGTTGTGAAGTGAATCTGGCTTCCCCACTGATTTTGCTTATTGAAAGGCCGCAAAATGGGGGATCCCACACTGTCATAAGTATGAACCGGTTGCCAAGCTTCTGAATTTGGATATGATCCTGGGGCTGCTACAAAGGTTGTAAGTATGGAAAATGGTCATAAGTCACTTTTTTCAGTGCCGTGATTAACTTTGAATGGTCATTAAATGAACTGTTGTAAGTCGAGGGCTATCCGTATTTCTCAATTGCAGGAAACTCTAGGACACTATTAGAAAATTAAATTATAACACAACTCTACAATACTCCTCACCAAGTCAGAAGGCTACAAGAGCCAACAAAATAAGACTGCTGTAAATGTACTCACCATGCTATGCCAGCAAATCTGGAGGCCACCAACATTCCAATATTACAAAAAGGAGACTTCGAATATCGTGTGTGTATGTGTGTGTGTATGTATTTCCAACTCCACCTGGAAATGCCCAAGCTGAAAAGTGTGACTTTCTGCAAACAAGGCCTCCTTTGAGGGCAAAGGCTTAGTTCAGCCCACATGTAAAATCTGGTCCATAGAAACCCACTGGCTAGATTGGCTCATGAAAAAAAACTGGCATTGGCTTCGGATGGATTTTTAAGCAGTTTATTCTTTCCTTATTTCACGCCTGTCGTTTCTTTGGCTTTTTCCTGCTTTCTGAATCTTGCATGACGTTGCAGAATACAAAAGTCAGTAGGATGCTGGGCTACGTATAGGTTATGTATTGCGAGTATACAAATTTGAAGATGTTGGCTTAATGTACAGGAGAATCTAAGCCAGTGTTTCTCAACCTCGGCCACTTTAAGATGGGTGGGCTTCAACTCCCAGGATTTTCCAAGCCTGCCATTCAACTCCACCATTCACTCCCCATGCTGGCTGGGGAATTCTGGGAGTTGAAGTCCACCCATCTTAAAGTGGCCGAGGTTGAGAAACACTGCTCTAAGCTATAAACGATGGGTAAATGCCACACATTTTCAGCTGGTTTGGAGAAAAAAGTTCAAACAAACCTATTGGAGCTCGAATCCGTGAGCTTAAGATCGCCAAATCTCTGTGCCCACGGCACAGGACCAGGGCAAGAAGCCACAACGACATGGCAAGCTTGAAAAACAAATTTTAATGTTACCCAAGAGACTTGATTCTGCCGTTTCTGATAGGCCCAAACTCACACTGCGAGAATCCGAGCCCTCATAGCTTCCGACAGATGATTCTTCTCCCAAGGGCTTCTTCTTCTCACATCCTCAAGCATCAAGTCCCTCAAGTCAGCTGGAACAATCAGGAGCTTCCATTTTTCACCCTTGTTTTTGGCAAAATAAAGCCCTCTTTTTGCAGACTAAAGTGCTGATGCACCGGGGGTGGGGAGGATAAGGCTCGGTAGCTGTGGAGGACAGACCCGCTGGTGGTGGTGGTGGGAATCCTTTAGGTGGTCCACCTTTAGGCGTTTTGGCCAGACCTTCCTCCTCAGAGGCGGAGATGCACGCAGGCAGCTCGGGCGAATTGATGTTCTTAAATTGGGAATGGATCTGCCCACCACCAAAGTCCTCCTGCCTCCCTTCCAAGCCTCCTTCTCCATTTCACCCATGTCCATATGCCAGATTCCCTCCCTCCCTCCCTCCCTCTCCTCTTCTTCCTCCCTTCTGGCAGAGAAACAGTCCATCACCTCCCTAAGCCAACATGCAGGCAACTGCCTAGGTTGGGACCCCCCACTTCTGCCAGCCCGGAAATATTTAAAATAACGTTGTCTCACTGCCTAATCCTTTGGCCTGCCGGGTTTTGGTTAATTGTTGCATTCTTCAAAACCTTTCTCGGCTGCCTCAGTTCCCCAGAGCTGGCTAGAGATGGGGGAGTACTTACAAGCTGGGGGGTGCAAAGATTATAGCTTTTAATGGATCCCTGCCCCTTCAGTGATGTTCTCCCTTCATTTCGTCTTCTCTCTTCGTCTTTCTTCCCTTTTAAGATTTCAACCTCCCTATTCCGCCGTCAGCCGATCCGTTTTCCTCTCTTTTTTTCCCAGCACCCTCTTCTTCTTCGTCTCCGTCTTCTCATCCGAGGGATGGGCACGTAAGCCCGGAGCACTCCCCCCAAAATGGACCAACGTCCCAGTTTCATTTCTGCTGAGGCTCATCCGCTACGGTGGTTACCTCAATGGTCGTGTGCTCTTCTGTGGCCGAAGCACCTTCCATCACACTGGACGGCAAAGCCAGGATGGTGCTGCCCCCGGGAGACATCTGTGTCACATTCTGGATGGCTGTGCCGAGCCCTGGCAGGGTGAGCAGCTGGAAAGGGCTCATCACTTTGACTACCGTACTGCTGTCCTGGATGGCCGCGGTGCTCAAGACGGTGAGGTTGGAGGTTTCGGGATGGATTTCCACCGCGTTGGGGAAGGCGGAACCCGCCGATGCCAAGATGGTGTATCCGCCCACCAGCGGGGAGGCCGGCGAGCCGGCCGACGTCACCTGAGCGGTGGCCTTTCCCAGAGCAGATGCCGGGAGGGCAGAGAGCACTTTGCCGATGGGCAGACCGGCCAGCTGAGTGATCGGCACGCCTGGCGCCAGGGCGATCTGAGCCGACTGAGTCAGGACTTGGGAGGTGATGGCCGGGGGTCCTGAGGTGGCCCGGGTCAGCCTGGGCCGTTTCAGAGGAGAAGGGATGGAGACGGGTGTCAAGGTCATAAGCACGTTGTTGAGGTGCTGGGATTTGTGCTTCAACTCCTTGGCTCTCTTGCGGTGCTCGTCACACTGCTGCTCCAGAGCTGGAGATGGGAAAAGGGAACGGGACAGGGAGAGAAGACGATTAAGGCCACGGGTGGCAGGCAGGATGCTGGCAAAGTCAAAAGGCTAAGCTAGACCGGATATGGCCTCCCCACCGCTTACACACTGCACAGCATCTTTAACAGATTAACAGAGTTGGAAGGGACCTTGTAGGTCATCTAGTCCAACCCCCCCACCCAAGCAGGAGACCCTACACTATTTCTGACAAATGGCAGTCCAGCCTCATCTTGAAAGCTTCCAGTGATGAAGCTCCCACAAGTTCTGAGGGAAAGCTGTTCCACGGGTTAACTGTTCTCACTGTCAGAAAATTCCTCCTTATTTCTAAGTTGGATCTCTCCTTGATCAGTTTCCATCCATTATTCCTTCTCTGGCCTTCGGGTGCTTTGGAAGTGAAGAGAAGGGGTTACTACAGGTAGTAGTACCTCAAGGGAGTCCAACATTTCTGTTGCTTAGCGAGGCAGTGAAGTGAATTTTGCCCCATTCTAGGACCTTCCTTGCCATGGCCGTTAAAGTGAATTGCTGCGGCAAGGCTCGCTTAACAACTATCTTGCTTAGCAATGGAAATTTTGGGGCTCAGTTGAGGTCTTAAGTCGAGGATGACCTGTACCTTACCAGGTGGCAGAACAGAAGGAGAGAAATAGGACCGGGGAGACGGTACCTGCTAAGTCTCGTGTGTACTGCTTCCTGGAACGGTCCATTTGGCACTTGTGGCTGGCCAAAACTTTCTTCACCAGGTCCAGCATGCCAAAATTCTGGACTGTGTTGTTCAGCAGGATGGCATCTAATGGAAACACAGGATGAAGAAGCAAAACAGCCTAATGGCTGACAGAAGGCATTTTATATACATATATATATACCTATCCAGAAATCCACCCATCTATCTTATTTGCAGTGAGGGAAGGAAAGGAAAATGTAGGCATTTTCATCTATATAGGCCCCAGGCCTCCAATTCCTCCTTCAAAAGGAAGCAAATGTGCAGCAGCCTTAGTGCTTCGATTTTAAGCTTTCTTGAAGCGGAAAAGTGAAATAATGGTTTTACTTTTCAGACTCTATAAAGCATCATATATATTAGTGATGGCTAACCTTTTTGCCGTCGCGGGCCAAAAGCGGGGGGAGCTCGGAGGGGTTGTGCACAGGTGTGCCCACACCCATGATTCAATGCGCCCCGTCCCCGCGCACATGACCCCTCTGCACTCCCCCAATTTTGGCATGTAATGGCCCAGTGGGCTCGGTAGGCCCATTTTTTGCCCTCCCCAGAGCCTTTCTTGGAGCCTGGGGAGGACAAAAACAGCCTTCCCCATGCCCCCGGAGGCCGGAAACAGCCTATTTCCCAACTTCCGGTGGGCCCAGAAGGCTTGAAAATCAGCTGGCTGACAGGTGCATGCATGCTGGAGCTGAGCTAGGGCAACACTCGCGTGCCCACCGATATGGCTCCGCGTGCCACCTGTGGCACGCGTGCCATAGGTTCGCCATCACGGATATATATCAAAGATGGTGTATGTAGGCAATCATGATAATACAATTATTGAGTTTAATTATTTTTGTACAGGTAATCTGACTTACAACAGTTCATTTAGTGACCATGCGAAGTTACAACGGCGCTGAAAAAAGTGACTTATGACCGTTTTTCACACTTACAACCACTGCAGCATCCCCATGGTCACATGATCAATATTCAGAAGCTTGGCAGTTGCAGTGTCCTCGGGTCATGTGATCCCCTTTTGAGGCCTTCTGACAAGCCAAGTCAGTGGGGAAGCCAGATTCACTTAACCCAATTACTAGCTTAACAACTGTGGCGACTCACTTAACAACTATGGCAAGAAAGCTCATAAAATGGGGCAAAATCCACTTAACAAACCTAATCTGGCTTCCCCCACTGACTTTGCTTGTCGAAAGCCGGCTGGGAAGGTGACAAGATGGGGGTCATGTGACCCTGGGACACTGCAATCGTCACAAACATGTGCCAGTTGCCGAACACCCAAATTTTGATCAGGGGACGACAGGGGATACCGCAATGATCATAAGTGTCAAAATCGGTAATTGTGAGAACTGGCCACCAGTCCCTTTTTCAGTGTCGCTGTAGGTTCAAACAGTTACTAAACAAATGGTCATAAGCCGAGGACTATCTGTAAATAAACTGTGAAATAATTTCTTTGCAAGGTAATAAGCATTGCAATATCCGGTTCTCACCGTTCAGCTGTAAAGGAAGTTCCTGGATCCTTTGCTGCAGGCCCTTCATGGCTTCCATGAATTCCACACTGAATTCCTGCACCACTTCCTCCAGCAACCCGGCGTCTCTCAGGCCTCGCCAGAAGGTGAAGGCGTCATCTGAAGTCGAAAAAGATAGACGTCTTCACAACCCAAAAGTGATTTTTTTCCCCCCAAAAGGCAACTGGACTTTCCTTGCTTTTCCTTTGCTTCACTTCTCATCCAAAAAGGTTTTCCTTTGGTTCTGGCTGAATGGTGGGGAACGGAAGGATTTACAGGTAATGCTCCAGTTACGAATGTATCGGAGCCTGCCAATTCCATTCGTAACTCGAGGATTCCTAGGAGTGAATCACATAACTTCAATGTAATCACTCCCCCCTTTTGCCCATGCGTGTGCTAATCGAATGTGCCAATTGTTAAGTGCACAAGGTATCTCAGGTTCGGGAAGGCTAGTGATGGAACAGGCCATCCAAGGCCTCCCCGATCCACAGAGATATTTCATGCTCCCCATCTCCCATCCTGCTGTGCCAGACTCACTTACCTTGCAAAGACCTGTCTCCTCTGTGCCACGGTTTCTTTGCCTTTGAGGGAGAGGTGAGCAGGACGATTTTGATCCCAGCATCCGGTCGTCTTGCAAATGCTTTTCACGCCGAGAGTGAAATGTTTGGATTTGTGTATGTGTGATCTTGCGCCACTTCAGGCATCCATTCGCTTTTGCAGAGAATGGGTTCCTGAAGTCGTGTGAGATCACGGCCTCCAGAATCTTTCACTCTTGGTGCGAAAAGCATTTGCAAGCCAATCGGACGCTGGGAGGGAAATCGTCCCGCTCTCCTCTCCCTCAAAGGCAAAGAAAGCCCGGCAGAGAGAAGACAGATCTTTGCAAGGTAAGTGAGTCCGGCACGGGGGATGGGAAGGGGGAAGCGGTTATGGGGAGCGGAAGGGGAAATAGGGTGAATGTTCCAGTGCCACCGCGGTCATTCGTAAGGGCGAACGACTGCCATGGTGCTGCAACATTCGTAATTTTGGGACTTTGTCATAAACGGGGCTATCGTGTAACTTTGAATGGTCACTAAGTGAACAGTCGTAACTCAAGGGTTACCTGTATATTCCTTGCAATCATCAGGTTGTTAGCATTCTGAAGGCCAGTGCTTAGCTCTTTTCTTTTGAAGACTGCAAAATCCACATTCTGGACAGAGAGGCCACTGGTCTGAAAGAGGGGTCAAAGAGGCCATCTGTATTAAAATTGGACAGCCCTCCCTCAACAGAGGAGGACGGATAAGATCCCACCTAGCTCCTGTTTACGACACAATCTTTTCAGCAATTCCACGAAGGTTCCACATCCATCTGCACTATTCAGGTGACTCTGAGGCCACAGATAAACCTCCAAGTAATCTCAAGGATTCTCAGAGAGAGTACTAACGACCAAAGCACTGCAAGGAATATAAATCCTTCCATCCTCCATCATTCAGTCAGAATTGAAGAAGCTTCTTGGATGAGAAGTAAAACGTCTTCCAGGAAAAACAAAGAAACTACAGTTGCTTCTTGAAATAGCACCATTGGGACAACCATGACCTAGATGACTGACAATCTCCATAGACGCATTGACAACAAGGCAGGTAGCTGAGGGAACCTGAATAGTTGCCTCCTCATTACACCCTCTAAGCGTATTCCAGAAATGGTACATTCCAGTTGTAAGTCATGACAGTCATTAAGTGGTTCACTCTGTGACTATGTCCTATTTTACCAAATTTTTTACCACTTAACATCAGTGTTATTAACTTAGCAACTGCAGTGAGTCATTCACCAACTGTGGCAGGAAAGGTTATAAAATGGGGCAAAATTCACTTAACAACTGTTGTGCTTAGCAATGGAAGATTTGGGCTCAATTGTGGTCATAAGTCAAGGACTATGGTACATGTATCTAATCTTTTGCCAATGTAGTTAGTTTTTATATTCTTGTTTTTAACTCTATTGCAAACCACCCAGAGTTGCCTTGGACAGCGAGATGGGTGGCACATATATTTAATAAATTAATAAAACATGAGTACATCCTGTGATACCTGACTTTTAAGACAGGGTGGTGGGAGAGTAAAAGAATGGCAAGATGACATCACCTAAACCAGGGGTCTCCAACCTTGGCAACCTTAAGCCTGGAGGACTTCAACTCCCAGAATTCCCCAGCCAGCAAAGCTGGGAGTTGAAGTCCTCCAGGCTTAAAGTTGCCAAGGTTGGAGACCCCTTCCTAAACCACCGATCTCCCCCCACTCAGCATCTCTTCAGTACTCGGAGGAGTCTTTTTCCATTCCACTTAAACATGCCAAAAATTTGACCTCCAAACTTGCTGCAAGAGCTCTTCTCTTGCTCTGTGGCCCTGCATACAGAAAGATGACACATCTGATTTTTTTTTCTCTTCAAAGCCTTTCAGGTTTTGCACTGAACATCCTGTGGGAGGGTCTACGAGCTTCACCTCCAATAGCCGTGGTCCACTCAGTGGTATCCTCGCAGGTTTCTATGGTGATGGTGGCAGGAGATCCGTTGACTGTAATTAAAATCGAGCAACAATGATCATTTGACCCTTAAACTCTCTTACTCTGATTAAAAAAAAAACTTTTTTCTATACATTGGATGGTTATAGCCAGAAAAAAAAAAATCAGAAAGCCCTTTTCTCCATTAAACATTTCTAAAAGCAGGACTAAAATGCTCAAAGATTTTATTTATTATTTATTTTATTATTTATTTTGTCGCATTTCTATGCCGCCCAACTCCCAAGGGACTCTGGGCGGCTTACAACAAAGAATGAAACAATGCGAACAATCCCATAAAAAATGTTAAAACACATGCACTCCAATGCGTGGCTGGGTCTCACAAGATCATTATAACGAGATCAACAGCCCCAGGCCTGCCGGAAGAGCCAGGTCTTCACCGCTTTGCGGAAGGCCAATAGGGTGGGGGTGGTCCGGACCTCAGGAGATAATTGAATCCAGAGAGCCGGGGCAGCCACAGAGAAGACCCTCCCCCACGGGCCCGCCAACCGGCATTGTTTAGCTGACGGGACCCGGAGACAACCAACTCTGTGGGATCTTACCGGTCGCTGGGAGCTTTTGAGGCCATGTTTGTTTTAATTAAGCCATGAAAATTTTGAAAATAATTTGGAAAAATCCCATTGGACCTCATGTGAAAGTACTACCTTTCTGTTGCTATTAAAAGTAGGTACTTTTTTTTTTTAGGCTTCCATGACCCTGAAAAGTAAGACACCACCTTAAAAATCAAATTAGCCTTCACAAGTGAATTTATAGCTGTGTGACCTCTCTTTACAGGCTAACGTGAATGTCAGAGCGGGGAGGCAGGGAATGTTGCGGGTCCCATCCCCGAAGGAGATACACCTGGTGGGACCCAGAAGGGGCCTTCTCCATGGTGGCTCCCTCTCTCTGGAACATCATTCGCCCAGAGATTAGAATGGTCCCCACTCTAGCACTCTTCCGGAAGGCGCGGAAGACCTGGTTCTGCCAGTGGGCCTGGGGAATCCAGAGCGGGATGGAGCCCATTAAATGGCTCATGTGATCGGCTGTCGCTGGGCAGGGGGTGGGAGGCAGTTTTGTTATATTGTACTATATTAATTTATTTGATTCTTTTTGTTAGTTTTTATTGTTTTAAATGTGGTCTTTTATTCTGTAAGACACCTTGAGTCGCCATGGCAAATAGGTGGCAATATAAATTCAACAAATAAATAAATAATGTAAAAGAGTCACAGATGTTGAGCTGCCTTAATAAATATTAGCCAGAGGCTCTTCCTATATAGAAGGTCCAAAGCATTTTCTCCAAAGCATTTTCAGTGATTGCTCAGGTGTATTACTTCACGCTAACCTGGAATGTTAAGTTGTGATTTATTACAAGGTGATTACAACGCATTGCCCACTCCACAGTTAGCCTGAAAATACTGACTAGACGCATGGAAACCTTGCTGCCTTTGAAACTTTCATCTTTCAGAAACTGTAAATAATTCAGACAAGAAACCTTAAAGGAAAATAGGACATATTTTGACATATTGCTGTATGACATATTTAGCCTACCATCAATGGCCGGATTTGGAAGAGAGCACGAAACTGTCAAGCAGCAAGATAAAAAGTAGCCAAAATTAAAACTTAAAGAAAGAGAACAAAGCCTATTGAGGTTTCTTGTCTCACACGTATAATGAATCAAAAATCTGTTAAAAGGCTCTGAAAAACTAGCTGGAGCTCTCAGCGCACTTCTGCTTCTCTTTCACCTCCTATGAATTCACCTAAAGCCACAGCATGTTTAAAATGCCCACAAACACAACTGAGGGAGGGAACTGGTTAAGTCAAGAGTATTTGAATGCACAAGCAGGCAGTGCTTTAGAAGGGGTTGAAAAGGGTTCAGACCAGCGTTTTCTCAACCTTGAGGACCTGAAAATGTGTGGACTTCAATTCTGGGAGTTGAAGTCCTCACATCTTCAAGTTGCCGAGCTTCTGGTTCAGATAGATGGGATTGCTGAATGACCAGCAAGTCCTCCAAACTGCAGCAGGCAGATAGATCTGGCCACCATTTCTGATGTTAATTGTTGAATATCTATAGAAGTTTGAAGCACTTCAGGGAGAAAAAGAACTCAGTGGTTTTTTTAAAGAAACAGTGAAAGCAGTGGTGGGATTCAAATAATTTAACAATCGGTTCGCCCAGGGTCAGGTTGTCTGTTGTGGGAGACATGGCCCAACCTGACCCTGGGCGAACCGGTTGTTAAATTACACCCCCCTGCTATCAAAGTGGATCCTGGCAGCTGTGCTGCAATGGAGAAACGGGCAACGGATCAGCCGGCACAAGGGGAGGAGGAGGAGCAGGGAGAAGAGGGAAAGCAGCCTTCTGCTTCCCTTGTGCTGGCCGCTCCATTGCCCGCTTCTCCATTGCAGCCACTGAGCGGTGCCCAGGTTCCACTTTGATAGCGGGGTAATGGGGGTGGGGGTAATTTAACAACCGGTTCACTTGAACCGGTGCGAACCGGCTGAATCCCACCACTGAGTGAATGGCTGGTGAAAATTAAAAGTGCCCTTGCAGTGTCTCAACTACGGTCTGTTCTTGGGTTTTGCTTCTCTACATACCGTCTGCAGAGACTGGAGTGAGAGGCGTGTACTCTGCTGAAGTCTGGCTGCTAAGAGAGACTCTGGCTCCGGTCAGATCGATTTTAGTGCTGCGGCACGTATTCGAGCAAACTTTTGTGTGCTCGTAGAAATCCAGCTTGCCTGAATCCATGATTTTCCTAAAACGATAGAAGAGAGTATGTGTAGCTCAGGGTTGAACTGTGGGGCACTTGGTGTTCTCTGAGCTTGGTAGTTTTCTCGTAGACATTTCTTTACCCAACTAGAGAGTGGTACGGTGGCCTAGAGATAATTGCCTCACAATCCGGAGGCTGTTTGATCCTAGATAGAGGCAGATATTTCTTTCTCTGGGCACAATGAGAATATATCTGCTGAACAAAATTCCGCATTGGCGACAGGAAGGGCATCTGACCAGTAAACACTCTGCTAGCTCCGTTCAGTTGCCCAGACCCTACCCTGCAAGGGATTATGGGGTCGTTAAAAGAAGATGATGATTTATTTAAACAACCGGGTAACATCATCGAGGCTAGAAGGGAGTGGAGTGTCAATGGTCCGACTAGCAAACCCAAGAAAAGTAGACACTCCCGGGAACTTTGTAATCCCAAAAGCAAAACTTTATTGGATACACCATTTCGGCACTGAAGAAATAAAACCAGCTCTGAAGTTTTCGTATGCAATGCTACATAGTTAAACATTGGTCTTCCCTTTGTCCCACCCATAGTGGTCATGCTGTCCAATTATGAATCGGTCTTTTGTTTTGAGAACAGTTCGTTTCTTTGTCGGACACCTGCAGTAGTGACCTTGGTGGGTTCTTGGCTCACAGGGTCTATTCTTGGATTGTCTGCATTCCTTCTCACCTGTCCTCCCTTCCCAGTTCTTTGGCAAGTTGAATAGCAGTAAATTTTCAAATGGTTCAGAAGCAGTTCAAAGTTGACATGGAGTTTGCAATAAGTAGTGATTTACCTTAGCATGATCCCGTTCATCCGGATTGCCCTCTTCCAGTCCTTCAGGGTGGACTTGCCAGCCAAATGCACAAATTCCTTAGGACTTATCAAATGATTGTCATACTGCAAGGAGGAGAGAGAGATAAGATGTAACACGAAGAGGGTAGGCAATAAAGTAATGGCAGGCAGAGATGGCCTTGGGAGACGGGCAGGAGAGCCGCAGGGTAGTCAACAATTAGGTAAGAGTCAGCTGAGCCCACAGAAGGAGTGAAGGCCTGGCAACATCTCAGAGGAGACCCTCTCTAGTTTCTTGGGATGTAAAGCTGAGGGGGAAGAGATGTACTTTCAGACCTGTGAGATTCTGTTCATGTAACTTTACAATAAAGTAGAATTAGTTCATCTGAGTGTGCTTCCTGCCTAGACTATCTCAAAAGGATGTCACGTATTGGGAGGGAGACCCATTTCCTCCCTGTGTGGCTTCGACAGACTCTGCTGGAATAGCAATAGCACTTAGACTTATATACTGCTTCACAGTGCTTTACAACCCTCTCTAAGAGGTTTACGGAGTTAGCATATTCTCCCCTCCCCCACCCAAACAATCTGGGTCCTCACTTTACCAATTTTGGACGGATGGAAGGCTGAATCAACCTTGAGCCTGGTGAGATTCGAACTGCCAAACTGCAGGCAGCCGGCAGTCAGCAGAATTAGCCTGCAGTACTCCACTCTAACCACTGCACCACCACGGTTGATAACATGCTACAGTCCCAATCTGGGAAGCATCTCTTATGGGACAGATTACGAAGATCATACTGGGAGAGCAGAGTTAACAGAAAGGCTCAAGACTGCATCACACAGACACAGGGACAGTAGAGACTGAATAGGGCAAAGAGCACTGATTCTGATTGGCTCTACCCTAAACTCCCACCCTTGCCCTCCAGATCTGGCACTCAGTGTCTGATAGACTGGGATGCCAGATCTGGTTCAGAATTTGAACTTCAGTCCACGAATAACAGAACAACAGAGTTGGAAGGGACCTTGGAGGTCTTCTAGTCCAACCCTCTGCTCAAGCAGGAGACTCTACACCCATGATGGCGAACCTATGGCACGCGGGCCAGAGGTGGCACACAGAGCCCTCTCTGCTGGCACGTGCACTGTCGCCCCAGGTCAGATCTCTGTGGCATTTTTTTCGTCAGGTTCTGTTTCCCTGCAAATGACGAAACAGAAACTCACAAAAGAAAAATATCTTACCTCTTGCCACACTGCTGGTGTTGGGATGCCCCACCTCCCACCAGCCAGTTGGCCTTTGGGTCTCTGCTGTGCATGCACGCATGTCCACACATGCACACAGGCACCTTTTAGTTTCGGCATGTGCGTACACGCAGTTTAGACACTCAGTGGATAAAAGGTTCGCCATCACTGCTCTACAGCATTTCAGACAAGTGACTGTCCAATCCCACAATGTCTGAAGGTGGATTGCATGAAGACAGACAGCCCTGTCTTTTTTTTTATGCTTTTAAGAACGATCTTGAAAAGGTAGATATGCTGGAGGTTGTTACTGGACTAGGATGAAGACCCCTCCCTCCACTCCACTGTATTCCGGTTGATTTCTGTTGATTTAAATATTTAATGTTTCATACTTCTGCTTTTACGATGTTGTAACCCGCCCAGAGTCATTTGAGATGGGCAGCATGTATATTTAACAATAATAATGGGAGTTTAGAATGCAAACAGATAAGCACTTGTCACAAAACACTCCAGGCTTAACAACAGCTGATAAGAAGGACAAAAAAGTTTGTACTGTATAGTGGAAGTGGTAGTACCTGGAGATAAAAGACAAAGAATCGGAGAAAATCACAAAATACAAAGACTTGCAAATACAAGTAAAATGACTGGGGCAAAAAAAGGAACAATCCTACCAATAATGGTAGCTGACTTGGGCACAGTCCCAAAAAATCTGGAGCACCACTTGAACAAAATCATTGGCATTGGCATTGACAAAATCCCCATCAGTCACTTACAAAAGGCAGTTTTAGTTGGAAACAGCTTACAGCCTGCAATGACGATTTAACTTTAACACCATCAAACATCCACATCTGCCTATCCCAGATCCTTGGGAAGGACTCAAGAGGCAGATAAAAATGCCAAATCTGGTCTAAACATCTGGCTTACTGTACGATAACCATAATAGTAATACCTGTAACACCATCAAACATCCACATCTGCCTATTCCAGGTACTTGGGAAGGAATCAAAGATAGACAAAAATCCAGTCTGAACATCTGGCTGCCTAATCTGATCATCTGATGAATCATTATAATAATCTCACCTGCACACACTTCACATTGATGCCCGGGCAAACAAACTTCCGCCATATGAGATTCGCTTTGCTGTCACCGCAGGTGATGGGATAAGCCACCTCAGCTTCCAGGCACTCCTCTCCTTCTGCCATCTTCACTTCAAGGTGAGGAATCAAAAAGGGTGTTTTAATTAGAAAAAGATTACACAGCCACGAAAAACAACTAATGGCGGTGATGATGGTTTAAAGGCTGAAAAAGTATTACCCATATTATCAAATCCTTCCCCCAGCTATGAAATTCTGTTCATAGCAATGGGGCCTGTCGCAGAAATAACGGTACACCTGGTCCTTTCAAACCATGATTTGTTGTTGAAGAAACTGGAATAGCTCGGTTTGGATATCGCCCTAAATGAAAGTCAAATAAAATGCACTCTCACTGCTGTCTCTCCATCAGAATGACTTTGAGAATAGAGAGGGAAGGATTTTAGTTTGATAAGTTTTAAGTTTTTGTCTTTTTACTTTACAGGTAGAAAGCAAGACAGAAGGGAAACAGGCAAACAAAAGGAACAAATAGTTTCAGCCATTTCTCAACATCCTGTTGTTGGCATTTTAGAGCTGTTGGTGGGTTGCCCCAAGACAGGCTGAGGAAGTTCAAATGTGAGCCAAGAACTTAGTGGGTGTCTTTGGGCTGTTGTGGGGATAAAATCTGGGAAATACAGGTAGTCCTTGACTTATAACCATTTTTAGTGACAATTTATAGTTACTGAAAAAAGTGACTTATGACCGTTTTTCACATTTATGACCGTTGCAGCGTCCCTATAATCATGTGATCAAAATTCCGAACTGGCTCATATTTATGATGGTTGCGGTGTCCCTGGGGTCACACGATCCCCTTTTGTTACCTTCTGACAAGCCAAGTCAATGGGGAAGCCGGATTCGCTTAACAAACACGATTCACTTGTGGCAAAAAAGGTTGTAAACTGGGGCAAAGCTCACTCAATAACTGCCTTGTTTAGCAACCTAATTTTTGGGCTCAATTGTGGTCATAAGTCAAGGATTAGCTGTACTGCCATGCCTTGAGCTCTCTGAGAAAGGATGGGCTATATACGATGACAATAGAAATATAAACAAATTAAGATGTAACTCAGCAACCAGAGCAACTGTCAGACTCCAAAAATCAAGAAAGACTTGTGGCGATTCTTCCAAACGGAGTTCTTTATTGCTTTACACCTACAGAGAGAATCTTACCAAACTGAAGCTGACTGCTACCTACATGAAGCATGGACTTTGGGAGCTATTAGGAAGGAGCCGTCACACAAATGGTCTGAAGTGAGTTGTGTGTCGGGGTTGCAAGTAACACCCCCAGCAGAAGTAAGACTCCAAGGCAGGCCTTCTCCTCAAAGTTCTGTTTTATTGGAGATGTCATACTGGCACATCTGGGAAAACCCGAATCTGAAAGGCCTCTGGGTGTTCCCCACCCAAATCAAAATCAAAGTCCCTTCCCCTGCACCCACATGTCCATCACATGGTCCAATCACGTCCCCGTCTCAACTGGAGCTGCTCCCCAGTCACGCCTCTCCAGGTGCAGGCTGAACGTCCTTGACTCCCAGGGAAAAGAATGTTGTTATGGCTATACATCTCACCCTGTCTCCGTCCATCCCACCCCCTCCCGTTTCCCACAGCATGCCCATCCACCAAGTGTGGCAGCCCTGAAGATCCAAAGTAAAAGTTGGCCTCCAGGACTGACACGGTGTTTTGTGGACGGAAAGAGAAATGGATGGATGGATGGAGGGGAGGGAGGGCGGGAGTAGACAGAAAGAGAGATGGATGGAAGGAGTGATGGGAAGAAGGAAGGAATAGACGGAAAGAGACATGGATGGAAGGAGTGATGGGAAGAAGGAAGGAAGGAGTGGATGGAAAGATGGAGGGAGGATGGGAGGGAAGGAGGGAGTGGACAGAAAGAGATGGATGGAAGGAGTGATGGGAAGAAGGAAGGAAGGAGTGGATGGAAAGATGGAGGGAGGGTGGGAGGGAAGGAGGGAGTAGACAGAAAGAGACATGGATGGAAGGAGTGATGGGAAGAAGGAAGGAAGGAGTGGATGGAAAGATGGAGGGAGGGTGGGAGGGAAGGAGGGAGTGGACAGAAAGAGATGGATGGAAGGAGTGATGGGAAGAAGGAAGGAAAGGAAGGAGAGATGGGAGGAAGGAAGTGGAGACAGAAAGGGAGGGAAGGAAGGAGAGATTGAGGAATAAAGGGAAGGAGAGAAGGAAGAAGGAAGGGAAGGCGGAACAAAGGATAGATGGAAGGAGTGATAGAAGGGAGGGAGGGATACAGGAAGAGAGGGGGAGGCATGCTAACGCCCATCTGAACTGAATTGTCTTATAGCTCTTAGGTGCCCAGTGCTAATGTTCTCTGCTCCTGGGTTCTTCTCAAACATGCTGAAACCACCAGGGGCCATGGCCTCTCTCACCTTCTAACTGGACCTTCCCCCTCCCAGCTAGTCTGCGGGAGACCAATGTCCTGATTCCCCACCCTTACCTAAAAGGGCTTCCTTCAGGTGGGCAGAGGCGGTGAAAGCTGCGGCAGCTGCAGCAGCTGCATTCTCAGTCTCCAGGGTGTCTTCGTTGAGGTCACTGCTGGTCAGAGAGGAAGGGACAGACGGTGAGTGACAAGGCTTCTTTTATCCATTTTCCTCTAGAAAGTTGACCTGGCTTCTCCATGTTGGCTTTCTTTTCGTAAAATAAATGATGTGTGATACGTCCTGTATTGTTGTTCATCCGAGGTTGTGTTTGCCTACTTTTAAGAACTGCTAAGACCAGATGATTTTTTTACTACGCCCCGATACGTTAAACCCCAGAGAGAATATGCAGGTAGTCCTCGACTTACAACAGTCCATTTAGCAACCGTTCAAAGTTACAACGGCACCGAAAAAAAGGGACTTTTTCACACTTACGACCGTTGCAGCATCCCCGTGGTCACGCGATCAAAATTCAGGCAGTTGGCAATGGGTTCATATTTATGACGGTTGCAGTGCCTCAAGGTCACGTGATCCCCTTTTGCGACCTCCCGCCAAGCAAAGCCAATGGGGAAGCCAGACTCACTTAACAACCATGGTTAATAACTTAACAAATGCAATGATTCACTTAACAACTGTGGCAAGAAAAGTCGTAAGGTGGGACAAACTCACCTAACAAAATGTTTCCCTTAGCAACAGAAATTTGGGGCTCAGTTGTGGCCGTCACTCAAGGACTACCTGTACTTTCTTTTTCACATGATTGTGAATGACCAATAATTTAACGCTGAAAACAGCTATTTATGACCAATCGTATTTACAACTGTTGCAGCAGCATTTCCACTGATCAATTCAGTTTAGGATTACATTGGTTTCTTGGCTGCTGCCACACACTGTAAGTGATTGTCCACTTGAACTCCAGAATCCCTCTCACAGTTATGGGCATTAAACCACTTTCACCTAGTCTATACCTATACATTTGGTTTTTCCTGCCTAAATATAAAACCTTACTTTTATCTACGCTGAATTTCATTTTCTTAGATAGGGCCCGGAGTTCAAGTCTTGTCAAGATCTTTTTGGATCTTGAGTTTGTCTTTGGCATATCCTGTTGTGTTTCTTCCTGTTAAAAAGTAAAGAGCCCCTGTCCATTATCAGGTATACATAAACATTCGATATGTAGGAGACTCAAAGCTCCTGGCCGCTAAAAAAAAGAGTGGATAGCTAGAGCAGGAAGCTGCGTCTTTTCATCATCTGGCTGCCTAAAGACAAAAAGCTGACGTTAAGCACAGAGGCACCATCTTCCTCTCAGCATCTGCCAACTGCAGATTACAGCACAATCGTCCCATAAGTGACGCTCACTTGCTCTGTCTGCCAAAGCCACCATCCGTTTCATTGCCAGTATGATGTTTCAGATTTATGACAAGGGCACAGCGATGCACTCTGGCTGCAAACCAAGTCTCAGGAATATCCATTCTCCCTCACCTACTGGTCCAAACAGGTCTCTGAACTTGCAAGAGGAAAGGCCCGGCACTTCCCAAAGATTTTAAGATGCTGCTAGTTCAGATTAAAGCAGAATGTTTCTTTTAGGCTTTCTGGCAGGCCATTATGTAGGGACCATCTCAGAAATAAAGACTTGAAGGTAATTGTAATGTTTGGGATGCTCTATGAAGTGTGTACATTGAACGCTGCCTGGAATCCACCTGGTCTGCCTGACTGCTCTTCCCCCACCCACCCATCCCCATATGGTAGGCTTATATGAAGTCAGCTGCAATTTTCAGCAGGTGCCACAAACTTTGCAACTTCTTTTTAAAAGAGATTAAGTTCCAAAGGTGTATTTTTTTTTTTTTTTGTAAAGGCTATTTTATTTTTACGTATTTGTATTCTCCCTTTATTTTTTACAAATAATTCAAGGTGGGGAATATGCATTATCCAACATACCTTCCTGCTCCTATTTTCGCCACATCAACCCTGTGAGGTGGATTGATCTGAAAGGGACTGCCCAAGGTCACCCAGTCGGTTTTTATGTCTAAGGCAGGACTAGAATTCACCATCTCCTGGTAATTGAGCCAAAGTCATGCAAGTGGCCTTCATGCCTAAGGCAGGACTAAAAGTCACCAGCTCTGGGTGATTGGCCCAAAGTCACCCAGCCAGCTTTCATGCCTAAGGCGGGACTAGAACTCACCTTCTCCAGATGTTTGGCAAAGTTAACCAGCCTGTTTTCATGCCTAAGGCAGGACTAGAACTCCATCTCCCACTTTCTAGCCTGGGGCCTTAACGACTAGACCAAACTGAATTTATAAAGCCGGCCTGTTACGATTTTCAGCAAAGATTTGAAATTTTAAGACCCCTGGTGTCTTATATTAGGTTTAGTTTACAGAAGAAAATCAGGATAAAAGTGTTTAAACAAAGAGGTGTATAATTATCTTCCTTCAAGGTTGAGCATCTGGCAGTAATCCAAATCCCTAAATATTTAATCTTCTTAACTATTTGAATGCCCAAATTATTTACTAATATTTCCTGTTCTGTAGTTGGGATATTTTTTGTTAGCATTTTAGTTTTTGTCATGTTTAATTTAAATCCTGACAACCTCCCGTATTCATCTAATTCTTTCAATACTTTTGGCCCTGTTGCTAATGGGTCCTCCATTATTAACACTACATCGTCGGCAAAAGCTTGAATCTTAAAAATTTCATTCCTAATTTCCAGTCCCCGTATTTCTTTATTTTGCCTAATTTTCCTTAACAGTACCTCCAGGGCCAATATAAATAAGAGTTATACACCCCTATTGACAAAGATAAGACAAGATTTGGATAGATGGGGGAAATTGCAAATATCGTTCCTCAGTAGGATAGCCACTATCAAGATGAGTGTTCTCCCCAAATTACTATACTTATTTCAAACTACTCCTGTTAGTATTGATAGAAAATATTTTTCAGATTTAAATGGGATAGTAAGGAAATTTATTTGGGGAGGGAAAAAACCGAGAATTGCATTACGATCCCTGCAAGAAAAAAGGAATAGGGGTGGTTTCGGACTTCCAGTCTGGGAACTGTATTATAAAGCGGCCAATTTAGTGTGGCTACGTGAGTGGGCCTTGTTAAGGGATAAGAGAATCCTACAACTGGAAGGACATGACCTATTGAGAGGTTAGCACGCCTACCTCTGGGACAAAGGAAAAGGGACAGGGATATACTTCCACCAACATAAAATTAGAGACACATTAATGAAGACATGGAAAAAAATTAGGCATAAACATTACTCGAAATACCCAAAATGGATATCTATAATGGAAGCTCTAGTCCATCCAAATACATTAGGCAGGGAGAAAATGGTCACCTACCAAAATATTCTGGATAATAGTGGCAACCTTATACCTAATGAGATATTAAAAGAGCAAGGGATCCATATTGATTGGTGGCCCTATTTACAAATCAAATCCCGCTTTAGTAAGGATAAACAAGAAAAGGGAATAGAGATGGGGACAAACAGTTTTGATAAGGTATGGCTAGGTTGTGAAAACAAACTATTAGCTAAATTATACTCCTACCTTCTCGAATATGATAGAGAAGGAGAAATATTAAAAGACCAAATGATTGCTTGGGGAAAAAACTTCGAATCAAAGATAAATCTGGATGATTGGGAAGAAATATGGAACTGCAATCTCAAATTGACGAGAGCAATAAGTTATAAGGAGAATCAGTACAAGATGCTATATAGATGGTACTTAGCACCATCTAGAATTGCCAAGATCTACCCAGGTGCAAGTCCTAATTGCTGGAAATGTGGCCACCCCCAAGGTACCTTCTATCACATGTGGTGGACGTGTCCGGAAGCGAGGAAGTTTTGGAAAAAAATACAAAAATGGATCCAAGAAATATTAGAGGAGGACATTAACTTCCTCCCGGAAATTTATCTCCTGGGAGTACTAAAACGAACACTTGGAAAGGACAAGAAATATCTGATTACCCATATTGTTACAGCGGCTAGACTCTCCTATGCAAGATGCTGGAAAGAGAAAAAAGGACCAACTGAGGAAGGGTTAGTTAATAAGATACTTGACTGCGCAGAAATGTGCAGATTGACGTATACCTTAAACGGAAAGGAAGATTCAGAATTCTATGCGATCTGGGATTTGTGGTATAGGTGGCTAGAAACTAAATGCAAAAGTTAATACTAATGTGGAATAATGCACAACGACTAGATAATCCTGTATATTATAGTATTTTATTTAAATAGTAATCAATTTTACTTATAAGAATTTTTGTATAAATGATTAGTATAAATCTTTGTATAAATGTATAAATGATCAGTTAATTGTCTAGATACCGCACGTGTAAATATGCAATATGACATCACGCTTGCCGAACCGTTTAGTTTGAAGTGTAATATGTTCTTAATTCAATAAAATTGTTAAAAAAAAAAGTGTTTAAACAAAGAGACCTGTTATACACAGGAAGCCAATCTTATCTATTGATAAACCCTACAGATTAGCTCTGCATCTGATTTTTTTAGTGCCCAGAAATATGGAATGCATAAAGAACCGTCAAGTGGAAGCAAAAAATCTGGATGGATCTATTTCTTTCCCATCTTTGTTTCATGAGAGACGATCGCAACACTTCTGTTTTTCTATGAAAAAGGGTGTTAGCCTCTTTAGCTTGGGAAACCAGAGAGAGGCTCATTACTCAGAGAAACCCACCTAATCCTATTGAATTCCTTTTGGTGTGGGCTGTTTCTATTACAAAATTTTCTGCCAGGAAGTCACACTCAGAGAAGAAAATACTGATGAAACCGCTTCGCTCCCTAAAACTGTTTTTAATCCATCACTGAGGAAAATTGTTGCCAATCCAAATCTGAGAAATTACATTGAAGGCATTGAAGCAACAAATATACAGGTAATCCTCGACTTATGACCACAATTGAGCCCAAAATGTATGTTGTTAAGTAAAACATTTGTCAAGTGAATTTTGCCCCATTTTATGACCTTTCTTGCCTCGGTTGTTAAATGAATCACTGCAGTTGATAGTCTGTAGAGATTCTGTCATCCAGATCAGGTGCTTTTTCAGGAGGCAACTGGACTTTCTTGTTTTTTCTTTGAAGACGTTTCGCTTCTCATCCAAGAAGCTTCTTCAGCTCTGATGGGATAGTGGGGAATGGAAGGATTTATACTCCTTGCAGACAACTGGTCATTTGCATCCTTTTAGAGGGTCATTGAAGCACTTGGGAGGTTTAGCTGTGTCCTCAGGGTCACCTGAGTAGTGCTCCTGGTTCCTGTAGTCTGCAATTTTTTTCTCTGGAAATCCAATTCTACTCCCACACCATTCAAAGGGATTCAAGGCAGGACTAGAACTCACCATCTCCTGGCAATTGGCTCAAAGTCACCCAACCAGCTTTCATGCCTAAGTCAGGACTAAAACTCACCGTCTCCTGGTGACTGGTCCAAAGTCCAAAGTCCAAAGTCAGCCAGATGGATTTCTTGATTAAGGTGAGCCTAGAACTCACCACCTCTTGGTTGACTGGCCAAGTCTTCCAGCCGCTTTAATGCTTAAGGCAGGACTAGAACTCACTAGAACTTGCTTCTAACCTGATGTCTTATCTACTACCCAAAACTGGATCTCAACAATCAAGGAGACGGATGTTAAATGATGACTCGCCTCAGGTGTCAAATATTCTAGGTACACCGCTAAAGTAGCTCCAATTGTGAATTTATCCATCCTACCAGCTAAATATTTCATCTTTTAACTCACCCATGCTGGGACAGATTGGTGGTAACTAGGACAGTCTTCACTTCCTCCACACCGCTGCCATCAACCACATTATCTGGAGTTGTTACTACGACAACTTCCTCCATATGCATGCTCATATCTTGCGCCGCCATCATTAAGGAACCTTTATCCTATAGAAGGAAAAAAGAGCAAAGGAGTTACTACTCTACTTGACTACTCTGAACACATTTCATCATTTTTAATCAGAACCAAAATCATCTTGTAGAGTAGTACAGGTAGTCCTCAACTTACAACCACAATTGAGCCCAAAGTTTTTGTTGCTCAGTGAAACATTTGTTAAGTGAATTTTGCCCCGTTTTACCACCTTTTGTGCCACAGTTGTTAAGTGAATCACTGTCAAGTTAGTAAAATGGTTGTTAAGTGATTCTCGCTTCCCCATTGACTTTGCTTGTTGGAAGGTCGCAAAAGCGGATCTCTTGACCCTGGAACATGGCCACCATCATAAATGTGAGTCAGTTGCCAAGCATCTGAGTTTTGATTACGTGACTGTGGGGATGCTGCAATGGTCGTGTGAAAAACGGTCCTAAGTCACTTTTTTCAGTGCCGTTGTAACTTTGAACGGTCACTAAATGAATTGTTGTAAATTGAGGACTACCTTTATGTGATCTACTGTTGGGTGCTCATAGCTCTGTTTCTCCAGTTTTAGCCGATGATTTTTTGCAGTCTGCAAATCAGGGTTTTATGTCTTTGCATACTATGTTATCACAGCTATTTCGGGTTAATTAAAGAAATCACAGTGAAACAAACCATGGCTAGCACTAATACAGGAAACCAAATCAGGCAAATTAGCGAAATATTAAAAAACACTAGACCTGATCAATTGGGGTGAATTGATTCTTCAGAGAATCGTTAAGCAGGTATAACATCCCAGCAAATGCATGTGGAGAAGGAAATGGTTTTTCTTCCAAGGACTGCAGGCATCTCAGCTAAACTGCCACTTCATTTCCTTACAGTCTTATCTGAGAATCCTTCACAGGTAATTTCACAGGAAAAGGACAGTAAGTGGATTTACACATTTTACTAAGCCGTAAGAATATTGGCAAGGCTGGATTTTACTGCAATGTGTTCAACCCAGCCCCAAGGCACCTGAGAAATATTCTTGCAGCACCAAGACAAGAAAGCATCTAATACCGTTTCCCCAAAAATAAGCCGTTTTTACACATGCACCTAATATAAGCCCTACCCCCCCCCCAAATAAGCCCTACTTAAGCGCCTGCATAGCTGGCCATCTGCCCATTCCATCTGGCTGCTCAGGGTGCCACCGACACGAGGTGAGGTGAGACAGGGCGTGTCTGGAGCTGCCCCACACTGATTTACCTCAGGGCCCCCACAGCCAGGCCATCCATGCCACAACTGTCTCGTGGCGGAAGCACCAGCAACCATGTGCAGCAGGAGCCCACGTGCTGCCAGCCGACTTCTTCTGCTTGCTCACAGCCACAACAGAGGCCATGCAACACGCTGGTGCTGCGGCCACAAGGCAAGGCAGGTGTCAGGGGTGTGGGTGGCCTGGCTGTGGGGGCCCTGAGGTAAGCTGGTGCTGGGCACATGGGGCACCTCCAACTCCCCAACTCACGGCGGCAGCACTGGCGCACAGCGAGCAGCAAGCAAGCAGAAGTGGGCCTCCTGCACATGGAAAAAAAATAAGACACCCTCCAAAAATAAGGCCTAGTGCTTATTTCAGAGCCCAAAAGAATATAAGACTTGGTCTTATTTTTGAGGAAAAACGGATAGTGAAAAATAGTGATTTCCAGAAGTGCTACAAAACATTTGCAACATAAACTGATCATAAGTGTGAAAAATGGTCATAAGTCACTTCTTTCAGTGGTATTGCAATTTTGAACGGTTACTAAATGAACTGTTGTTAAGTCAAGGACTACTTGTACATATTGCATGGTTTCATTCTTGTCCCCCTTTGCTTTACTTCCAAAGTTTATTCCCTTAAAAGGACATCTTATTGATGTCTTTATTCTCAAGTTTTCAAATGCAGGATTTAATATTATTTTTTTTTTTATTGTAAAAGTTTTACAATTACATTTTCACCCCCCTAACCCTCCCCAAACTCCCCAACCCCCCCCTCCCAACCCCCCCTGACCCTCCCCTCCCCCCCGGACTTCCATAGAATATCATTATCCCCTATACAAAAACCTTGAACCCCCTCCGACCCCCATGTCATTTTTCATCTTCACATAGTTCAACTATTTCTATCTTAATATTAATACTATCAATGAAAAGCTATTTGATACTTCTTAGTTTGGTATTTGTTCTGCACATAATCTATCCACTTTTTCCATCCACATTCATAAGTCTCTTGTGAGCGATCTTTTAAGTATGCTGAAATCTTCGCCATCTCCGCGAAGCTGGCCATCTTCAAAATCCATTCTTCTACGGTGGGCAGAGCTTCATTTTTCCAATATTTACCTATCAACAATCTCGCTGCTGTAATCATATACAAAATCAACTTTATTTCATCCACTGTAAAACCCTCAACTATACCCAATAAAAGCAATTGTGGAGAAAATTGGATTTTTTTCTTTAAAACATTCTGCATGACCCACCAAATTTTTATCCAAAAAACCTTCACTTTCTTACAAGTCCACCAAATATGATAATATGTAGCATCTAAACAATCACACCTCCAACATTTTGGCTGAACATTAGGGTACATACACGACAATTTCTTAGGATCTAAATGCCATCTATAAAACATTTTGTAAAAAATTTTCCCTCAAATTCTGCGACTGTGTAAATTTAACATTCTGAACCCAAATTTTTTCCCATGTTTCCAACATCACTGGTTCTTCAAAATTTTGTGCCCACTTAATCATACAATCTTTAACTAATTCAGTTTCCGAATCCCTTTCTAACAAAACATTATAAAGCCTTTTAATATGCATTGGACCTTTCTCTTTTATATGTTTAACCAATTCTTCCTCATGCAACATAATACCAGTTTTTTGGTCCTCTTTCCATCTCAATTGCAATTGATTATATTGTAACCAAGTTAAATTAATCCCTTCAGCCAACAGTGTCTGTAATGTCTTCAGCTGCCATCTGCCCGCATCTGTAAAAAGAACCTCTTTGTATAAAAACCCCCCGAGTGACGTTATATTTGTATTCCACAAAATATGACCAAGATCCAGCCATATCGGTATTTTATAATCCCATTTGAGTCGGTGCTTCTTCCAAACTCTCAACAAAGAGTCTCTAAGTATATGGCTTTTAAATACTTTATCCACTTTGCTGTCATAAAATAAATAAGCATGCCATCCAAATTCCAAATCAAAACTTTCTGCGTTTAGTATTCCAGTCTTTTTTCCTCCAAACCAATCACTTGTTAAAGTCAGAGCTGCTGCATCATAATATAACTGTAGGTTTGGAAGTTTAAGACCTCCCCTTTCTGGAACATCTTGCATAATTTTCAATTTTACTCTTGGTTTTTTCTTGTTCCAGACAAACTTGTTCACTCCAGTTTGCCATACTTTTAGTTGTTTATCATTTTTAAGCACCGGAATCATTTGAAACAAAAAAAGAAATCTTGGCAAAATGTTCATCTTAACTGCTGCTATTCTTCCAAGTAAAGACAGCTGCAGTTTTTTCCAAGTCTCCATGTCTTTTTGCACCTCTCGCCACAACACCTCATAATTATTTTGAAACAATTTCATATTTGATTCTGCAACCTGAACTCCTAGATATTTTACCTTTGGTACAATCTCAAAACCTGCCCTCCTTTCAAGCTCGTGTTTACGATCTTGTGTCATATTTTTGACTATCATCTTAGTTTTTTTCTGGTTCAGACTAAAACCTGAAACTTTACCATAGTCTTGTATAATGTCCTTCATCTGGATTATTGATTCCATTGGCTGTGTTAGGGTAACGACCAGATCATCTGCAAATGCCTTTATTCTGTAATCCTCTTGCCTTATCATTATACCTTTCAAGATATTAGAGTCCCTTATTGTATTTAGCAAGACTTCTAGTGTTAAAATAAACAACAATGGGGACAACGGACATCCCTGTCTTGTTCCTTTTTCAATTTTAAACTCTGATGTCAGACTTCCATTAATAATAATCTGTGCCTTTTGCTCTTGGTAGATTGCTGAAACCGCCTGTATAAATTGGTCTCCAAATCCCATTTTTTTTAAAGTCTTTAGTAGAAAATTCCAATCCACTCTATCAAAGGCCTTCTCCGCATCCAAAAAAACCAGCACTGCAGAGATCTGTTTATTCTTCTCAAGATATTCCAGTAAATCTATAACTTGCCTTACATTATCCTTCATGTATCTACCCTCTATAAACCCAGCTTGGTCGTCATTAATCACCTCTTGAATTACTGGCATCAATCTGTTGGCTAATACTTTTGCATAAATTTTATAGTCATTATTTAAAAGAGATATTGGTCTATAATTTTCCGGTTTTTTAGGACCTGCTTGTTCTTTTGGTATCAAAGTAATATATGCTGATTTCCATGATGGGGGTATTTTACCCCCTTGTTGTATATTACAAAATAAGTCTTTAAGTTGTTCCACCATTTCTGCTTGTAAAGTTTTATAATACACTGCTGTCAATCCATCTGTTCCAGGAGCTTTAGCTGTTTTCAATTGTTTAATTGCTGCAATTATTTCCTCAACTGTTATAGGGTAATTCATTCTTTCTTTTTGTTGGCTAGTAATTTTTGAGACTCTTTTCTCTTCTAGATATTTTTCTATAAGTCCATTCTGTATGTCATCTTTAGCATATAATTTAACGTAGTAATCTACAAAGACTTCTTTAATCAGTTTTTGTTGGAAAATTTCTTTCCCCCCAATGTCAATACTCTCAATAGTCCGTATACTCTGCTTTTTCCTTAAGGTATAAGCCAACCATCTCCCCGGTTTGTTGTTGAATGCCTATCATTCTCTTTAATTCCTCGAAGCCTAATAGCAAATTCCATGGATCGGAACTGTATCATTGTAATTTCGTTTTCGACTCTCTCCACTTTGTTATCCACATCTGCAATTTTAATATCAGCATCCTTCATTTTGACATTGACTTCTGATTTAAATTCTTCCAGTTTGGAGTCCACTTTAGTAATGGATTCTGCCAAGTCAGAAACCACATTTGACAATTTATCTGACACCTTATCATAATTTTCTTTCATTGCCTCTTTAAATTCATTAATTTCCCTCTTCATTTCCTGTTGTGATTTTTGAAATTTTTCATCCAAAGCCTGGGTAATAAAATCTTTTAAACTTTGCACATCAAAGTCCTTTCCCTCCCTCTGCTGACTGGGAGGGGGCTGCTGTTCTGGTTTATGGGTGGGAGATCCCTCCCCTGCCACCTTTCCTTCCTGTTTCTTTGAAGACATTTTGCCACGTAAATTAACTTTTCTGAAAGAAGAAAATCTTTTTTTTTTCCTTTCCTTTGCACCTCCACAATATCCTTTGAAAAAGTCCCCCAGAATTAAATAGATTGAGACAAGCTCAAATTTATTTTTCTTTTCTTTTCCACTCTTCTCCGTTCACTTGCAACAGGCACTGCTACAATGTAGCTTGTTAGAATAGTTCTGCGCAATCACTCTCCCTTTCAGCTCGTTAACGCTGGAACGACGCCATTTTTTCAAGCCATTTCCGCTCGCTCTAGCTTTTCCCCAAATCAAAAGTTCAAAAGAGAAGAAATACTTGCAGTTTCTTGGTTTGGGGGTTGAGGTTGTTTTATAACAAAGTTATCTTCCCATCAGTTTAAATGTTTGCTGCAGCCGGCTTGCTCTGACGAGCAGAGTCGTCCCACGCCGTCCGGAGTCTCCGCAAGTTAAAAGGGAGCCACACCCGTTTCCTCCCCAGTAGCAAACTTCTGGGGGTTCACGGGGGCTCAACCTGCTTCTTGCTTTGCTCTTCTCCTCAAATCCTCAGGATTCTGGAGTTTTCAAGCCGCTTCCCTCACTCGGGGCGGCTCTACAGGCGGCGGGGCTGGCGGCCGTTCAAAAGCGACCGTCTTCGCCGGTGGCAGTCAAACCCGGAAGACTTCCAGGATTTAATATTATTTAATATTTAATAATAATAATTAAATCATGCAGGACTGAGTATTTCCAAGTTAAGCAGCCACTGCTTAGACAAAAGCTATTATAACACCCAGGGCTGCTGGACTGACTGATAATTTCATTTGCTACATTTATCTTACTATCCCATTTGCTCCTTCTTGCTGTTCCAGTTCATATCCTGAAAAAATGTTGACCTCTGTTTTTTTTTAAATGGTTACAACAAAACACAATTATTACTCTTGTCCCACATTCAAAAGCGAAAGCCATTTAGGGGAACACAGTCACATCCCTGAAGGTATCAGAAACGATGGTATAGGAATGCAGAACACAATTTGTGTTTTAAAAGTTACGTAAGATTTTTTTAAAAATACACATGAATGCAGCTACATGGAACAGGTTCTTATGAGCATCCTTGCCTTCAACTGCCTGAATGTTCTAATAAGTCTTCTGGCCTTTTGGAAGTTTGAAAACCTGGATCCGCAACTCACATGGGGCTCGCAGAAAAACACATAACCAATAGAAGGGAATATTTGTAACTCATGGTTGAGCTATGGGGTCTTTGATGCTCTGCGCTTAGTGGTTATCCTGCAAATGTTTCATTACCAAACTAGGCAACATCATCAGTGCTAGAAGGGAGTGGGATTTGTGGAGAGGTGGAAAAGGACTGTGAGGTCCTTGGTCCACTCCAATCTTGTTTTCTTGCAGACGTTTCATTACCAAATTAGTTAATATCATCAGTGCTAGCATGCAACCTTTGGGTTGGTTAATGCCTTGAAGGGTCCTCCTTCTGGTTTTTTAAACTTTTATTATTCTAACCTTAACAACCTTTTACTTTTAATATTTTTATATGGTTTTTATGTTTTTAATAGTATACCGCCCAAGGTTACTATTCGATCTATCAATAAAATAAAATAAAAATAACTAACAAAATCAAGCAGAGTTGGTATGTAATCCAACAAGCATGGGTCTCCCACATGAAAAACCTAAATGTTGATTTACGTGTCAACTTGCTTTTATGTTGTTTTTATGGTTTTAAATTGGTTGTTTTACTGTTTTTTATGTATTTTAAGCCTTCTTATGTATGCTGCCCAAAATCACTATGTGAGATGGGCAACTACACAATTGTGATTAAATTAATTAATTAATTAATTAATTGGTTCAATTTATATGTCGCCCTTCTCCGGAGACTCAACATCACCATCCCATTTCAACCACTGACTAATAGATCAACTGGTAATTTATTTACTATGTCTCAGGTTTTTTTTCAAATGTGTGGCTTAGCATTTTGTGTGAGCAAAGTAGGCATTACACAGGGCAGAAATAACACTGTAAATGCTGAACCCAAAACAAGGCATTTTGACAATTTCTGGTAGAATTGTCTTCCAGAAAATCCTATGCATGCTTACTAATAACCCTCAACTTACAACCATTTGTTTAGTGACCAATCAAACTTACAATGGCACTGAAAAAATGACTTATGACCAGTCCTTCCAGGTATAACCGTTGCCCCATCTCCATGGTCCTGTGATCAAAATTTGGCAGCCAACATATATTTACGATGGCTGCTGTGTCCCAAGATTACATCAGGGATCTCCAACCCCTTGTCCGTGGCCCAGTGCCAGGCTGCAGCCCGTTCGGAATCAGGCATGGGAAGTGGGGAGTGAGCACTTGCGTGTGCAACACTATATTTGTGAAAGTGACACACCCGCACACATAAATCCATCCCCTCCCCCTGCTGCCTCTGCCACTCCACCAAGCTGGAAAGATTGGAAACTGCTGGTTTACATTATTGTTATTTCCAAGCGGCTTCTGACAAGCAAGCTCTAGGGGGAAAGCCGGATTCACTTAATGACTGTGATTCACTTATCAACCATGACAAGAAAAATTGGAAACTGGGGCATAACTCATTTTACAACACCTCAGCAATGGAAATTCTGCTCGCAATTGTGCTAGTTGTTAAGGCCTACCTTTGAATTTCCCAGTTGATCTTATTTTCAAAACTGTGGGATGAACCTGCTCCCAAGTAGAGGCATAAGCCTTGCAGAACTCAATAGAATATATATATTTCTGAGCGTAAATAATAACAATAACAATAATAATAATTATTATTATTATTATTAGTTCGATTTATATGCCGCCCTTCTCTGGAGACTCAGGGCGTCTTACAATGCATTAAGCAATAGCCTTCATACTTTTGTATATACCTGCTTAGTAGGGCTTTTTGGCCCCCCCAAGTGGTGTTCTTTTTTATACAAAGTCAACTTATTGCCCCCACAAACCGGGTCCTCATTTTACCTACCTCAAAAGGATGGAAGGCTGAGTCAACCCTGAGTCTGGTGAGAATTGAACAAGCAGTAATTGCAGGCAGCTGGCAGCTAAGTGCTACTTTAACAGCAGCAGTTTAATCTGCTGCGCCACCAAGGCTCCTATGCAATTAAATTCTGCTACGTTTCTGCCGCTTTTTGCAATCTCAGATTGCAAAATGCTGAACCTTACTGAAATTGCTTCATGCACAACACAGAAGGTGAACACAATCTTGAAATAAAGGTAAAGGTAAAGGTTCCCTTCGCACATACGTGCTAGTCATTCCAGGCTCTAGGAGGCGGTGCTCATCTCCGTTTCAAAGCCAAAGAGCCAGCGCTGTCCAAAGACGTCTCCGTGATCATGTGGCCGGCATGACTAAACGCCAAAGGCGCACGGAACGCTGTTACCTTCCCAACAAAGCTGGTCCCTATTTTTCTACTTGCATTTTTTTTTACGTGATTTCGAACTGCTAGGTTGGCAGAAGCTGGGACAAGTAACGGGAGCTCATCCCGTTACGCGGCACTAGGGATTCGAACCACTGAACTGCCAACCTTTCGATCAACCACCACGTCCCTAATCTTGAAATAGGCAGGGGTAAATACAGGCATATGGAATCCAGATCCCAGGAAATAAATTCAGGAAATTGGGGAATCTGACAGCTCACAACAGTGACAACCATAAAAAGAAAAAGAGAAAATCTTGTTTACAATCCTTTCTTCACTGTATCTAGTCCCAGCTTTATCAAATTGATGCTCCCATGGCTGTTTTTCCATGGGTGGTGGTGGTGGTGGTGGGCTTCTAAGCCACCTCAAACTGTGATATGGGCAATACAAGTAGTCCTCGACTTACAACCACAATTGAGCCTAGAATTTATGTCGCTAAGTGAGAAATTTGTTAAGTCACTTTCCCCCCATTTTATGACTTTCTTTGCTACCTCTGTTAACTGAATCGCTGCAATTGTTAAATTAATAACACTGCTGTTAACTGAATCTGGCTTCCCCATGGACTTTGCTCGTCAGAAGGTCGCAAAAGATGATGCCATAACCCAGGGACACTGCAACCGCCGTAAACATGAACCAGCTGTCGAAGCAAGCATCCAAATGTAAACCACCTGACCGTGGGGATGCCGCAACGGTCCTAAGTGTGAAAAACAGTCATCAGTCTCTTTTTTCAGTGCCATGGTTACTCTGAACGGTCACTAAGCGAACCGTTGTAAGCCGAGGACTACCTGTAGGCAAATTTGATAAATTAATGAAAATAAAGCACCTGTGAATTTTAAATTTAAGGAGCTTGGCTGTATCTACTCTCACCTTCCATTGTCAAATTGAGGCCTCCGCTGATTTTTATTTTTTTATTTTTTTTTGGGTGGGGAAAGAAACCTTCAAAGCCTCCCCCACCAGCTATGACCATAAATATTTTTATTTATTAAATATATTAAATATAAATATCAATAAATATATATTTATTAAATATAAATTTAATAAAAATAAAGCACCTGTGAATTTTAAATAAGTACTTTCTCTTCTCTCAGTTTATAAATCAGCCATCCTTCCACCACTTTCGCCCTTTGGGGGTGAGGGAGGTTGGGTAGTAGAGTTCCCCTCCTCCCATCCTGCATGGGCTTTGTAGTCCTTCCCGCCGGACAAACCCCGCTTGGTCAAAGAATCCAAGCCAGAAAAATCCCACCAAAAAGATACTTTTTTTTTTTCTTTTTAAGGGAAGCAGCGGCTCTTCCACGCTCGGGTGCCGCTGTCCCGTCCTTTTCACCACAGGGGAGCCCGCCAGACGCCTCCCCGCGCACTCCCATCATCCCCAGCCGCGCCGCCGCAGGGTTGTTGTAGGACGGGGGGGGCAGGCGCCTCCCATCCCCAGGAGGAGCGTCCCGGGGTTCGGGGTCCCAAGACTCCAACGCCCATCCGCCACTGCCAGCGCGGGAAGAGGCGAGCGGCGGGGTCCCAAACAGCCTCTGAGGCGGCTCGCGTGAGGGGACGGTGGAGGGGGGGGCGGAATTAAGGGGAGCGAGCGGGCCGGCCGCGCGCACGCGCACTCGGCTAAGGCCAAAAGGGAGCCGGGGGGGGGGGAGAAGGGAGGGAGGGAGGCGCGCTCTCCTCTGTGAGGCCAGGGAGGGGGAGGGGCTGAGGCGCCAGCGAGCGCGCGGGGCGGGGGGGGGCGAGTGGGGGAGACGGCCGAGCGCGGCGCTCCGTCGTCGTCGTCGTCGCCGTCCGCCCGTCGTTGCCGTAACGTCCTGACGCTCCGCAGGGATCCGCTGACAGGCCGGCCGTCCGGCCGTCTGGCGTCACCCGGGGACGGTTTCGGGAGCCCTCTCGCCCCGCTTACCTCAGCCGCGGCGGCCCGAGCTCAGGTTCCAGCGCCGGCGGGGAAGGAAGGAAGGAAGGAAGGAAAGAGGGAGGCGAGGAAAGGAGGAAGAAGCCGCAGCGGCCGCCTCAGCACCGCCTGTATGTATGTGTGTGAGGGAAGCTGCGGTGCGCGCGGCCTCTGCTCGCTGCTGCGCAGGCGCACTGCGCCCCTGCTGCCTTCTCCCTGCTGAGGCGCCGGGGCTGAGGCGAGGGAGGGAAGGAAGGAGGGAGGGATGGAGGTGGGGGGGCAGGGCTCCCACCCGCCACCGGGGCTTTTATTGGGGAAGAGCTGCCGGTCGCCTCCCCTCAGAACCACCACCGACACTCCACGGCGCATGCGCGGGGCGCTGAGAGGCTTCACGCCCCCCCCTTTTCATCGCCGCGCGAGTCCCCTGAGGGAAAGTAGCCGCAGCCCGCCCCCCCCCAACGTCTGCGGACTCTAACTCCCATCATCCCCATCATCCGGCGGGCTAGGCCGGCTTATACCTAAAAAGAAAAAAAAGCCCAAAGGGCCTCTATACAATGGGTTTAGGGGGTTGGTTGGGGACGTGGAGAGGAGACCACGAGGAGATGACAGGGATGTGAACTTCCCTGAGGAGTGGAGGGGGTGGGGAGAAGTAAGGTTGCCATGAAAGTGACATGGAGATATATATATATGATAGGCAGTCCTCGACTTAAGACCACAATTGAGCCCAACATTGCTGTTGTTAAAGTGAGACATTGGTTAAGCGAGTCTTGCTCCATTTTACGACCTGTCTTGAATCACTGCAGTTGTTAAATGAACCGGGCTTCCCCGTTGATTTTGCTCATCAGAAGGTCGCAAAAGTGGGGGGAAATCACATGACCCCGGGACACTGCAACCGTCATAAATATGAACCAGTGGCCAAGCATCTGAATTTTGCTCACATGATCGTGGGGATGCAGCAACGGTCATAAGTGTGGAAAAATGGTCATAAGTCACTTTTTTCGGTAATTTTGAACGGTCACTAAATGAACTGTTGTAAGTTGAGGGCTACCTGTACCTGTTTTTGTCAAGTCAAAATCCAACTCTCTGTTACTAGAAATCCATCCTTGGTTTAACGCAGGTTATACTCATATATAGGCTTTATTGAGATGAATGACAGTAGGGAGGTGGTACTCCACCCTCCATATGCCTTGCCTGAGAGAAAATAGCCTGGCCAAGTGGAAGGCGTGTCCTGCGATGGGGCCTTCCTCCCCAATTTTTGGGGGGTTGGACTCCAGATCCCATCATCCCCTGGCCATGCTGGGTATAGTAACTAATTATTGTTGCATTATTTTTTTTAAAAAAACCAAATACAGTCTGGACAGAAATGTAAGAAATAGAAAAGGGGAAATTATTAATTTAATATTTAATTTTTTAAAAAAGTTTTGATAAAACATAGATTTATATAATTCTAAAACCGGGCCACATTCATGGCAGAGATACTTCCAGCCAACAAGTCATTCTGTGTGCAAGTTGGTCCCAAGTGGCACAGAAAAAGATGAGCACTTGTTTGAATATCCTCATCTTAAGGGAGTCCCAAAGATGCTTCTTTTTCAAGAGGCAACTGGACTTTCTGGATTTTCTTAGAAGACGTTTCACTTCTCATCCAAGAAGTTTCTTCAGCTCTAACTATTCCCCACCATCCAGTGAAAAGCTTCTTCGACGAGAAGCAAAACGTCTTCAAAGAAAAACCAGAAAGTCCAGTTGCCTCTTGAAAAAGCACCTTTGGGACAACCATGACCTGGATGACTGAGAATCTCTGTAGACATCCTCAGGGAGAAATGTTTTCACATGTAATCTTTAGTTCTAGCCAGACCAATGTGCAGAGATGTTTGTTTAAATGTCTCCAGACTGTCCACTTCTCCTCCTTATATCAGACATCTCCTCAAGAGGTTTTGTCTGTTTTACTTCAGATTTCTATCTTTTTAATTGTTCTGTTTGAGGTATAATAGTAACCTACGCAAAGTTGGGCCTGATTAGGACTGGGAAAGGAAACCACCAGGAAATCCCAAAACTGGGAATTCCCCTGAGTAGAGGAAGGAAAACATTGTGGAAGGAGGCAGGGATAATCACAGCCTATGATTGTCAAGCAGGGGACATAGATGCACCCATGTCATCGACCAGAGAGATCCAGCTGTTGGCTGTTATAAAACCAACCTGCGCTTAATGCAGATTATATTCATATAGGCCTGGTTCCTTTATAGGGATGAGACGAGGGAGCTGGGGATTGACAATCCCCTAACCAGGGATCTCCAAACTTGGTATTTTTAAGACTTGTGGACTTCAACTCCCAGAATTTTCCAACCAGCATGTTGCCATGTTTGGAGACACCCCACTCTCCAAAAACAGCTTCGGATCAATTTTCCTCTCTCAGCCTACTGCACAGATTGGTGATTGTGTAGAAACATGCAAAGAGGCAGCACTATGTATGTTGACCTGAAAGAAAGGCAAGATGTAAATCTCACAAATAAATATTGATGGACATATTTATTGCAGTCTTTTTTTTTGTACTGGGTGTCTCCATCTGTAGGGGGCTGTTATGAGATCCTTCCATTTGTCAAAGAACAAATAAAGCAGAATCAAAGGAGGCTCAATTCTCTTTCCCAGAAACGCTGTCTCTCTTGATATTGCTGGTGCATCTGTTACGGAGGGGTCATGTCATTGCTGTATTGAGGGGTGGGGGGGTGATGTGGGCTCACATCTGAATCTGGAGACATTCTGCTGGTTTAAAGTTTCGCATACATACCCTTGAAGCCATTTTACATTTGCTAATGTCCAGTTCTTCAGATCCCTCCAGGCTCTGTGGCTACCAAAGGGAGCAGAAATATGTATTTTTGTTCTCGGGTGCCAGTATGTGGCCTTCTCTCTAAAATGTTACCACTTTCCCTCTTTGTCAAAATAATTTGCTGGTGAGAAACTTGTACAGATCAAGGTTGCTCCTGATTTTTCCTCTTAGCACTACTTTTGTTTCACTACTTCTCTGCTACTCCTCTCCCCTCCTCCCCACCACTTCCTATATCATCCTGTCAAATGACTGTGTCTTCTTTTACCCTCTTCCCCTTTTATTTATTTATTATAATTATTTTCAGGGACCTAGTACAACACTAGGAAAAAACGGTATTGGAACATTAAGACTGGAAGGTGAAATAGGCTCGGTTTTGTTAAGCAGGGCCTTTGTAAAATATGAGAAGCCTGAATATTTGGAATAACTTTTTCCTTTGGAACCTCCATTGCTCTGAAATTCCACTCTTTTTCTGGGCTGCTTTGCAAGTGGTATGTTGACTTGCGTGCAGCTGATAATAGTGGAGAAAATGAAGTGGGTTGGCAGAAGCTATGACCCTCCTAGTTTGATCAATATCTTAAATTATGATTTTAAAAAGAACTGGGAAGGAATTTTAGGTCTGGTTATAGCTGAGGAGGCAAATACTGGAAGAGGAGAGAATTGGAGGTGGTGGCTGCCAGTTAGTGAGGAAGAAGAGCATGACTGTCCCTCTGGAAATGCCTATATCTGTGACAACAGCTAGAAGCAAACCACCATCTCGCTGTCTAATGGTTTCTGAGGCAGCAGCTTATCGTGATCATTTTCTTCCAAGATAGTGTTCTCTGCCATTTCTTCAACCATTACCTGCTGGTAAGAATCAGGTCCAGTATAGCAGTTCCTCCCCCCCCCCTTTTTTTTTTTTTTTTTTTGCTTTAATTTATATGCCGCCCTTCTCCGGAGACTCAGGGTGGCTTACAATGCGTTAAGCAATAGCCTTTATACTTTTGTATATTTATACAAAGTCAGCTTATTGCCCCCACAATCTGGGTCCTCATTTCACCTACCTTTGACAGGATGGAAGGCTGAGTCAACCTTGAGCCTGGTGAGATTTGAACTTGCAGTAATTGGAAGCAGCAGTTGTTAATAACAGTGCTTTAGTCCACTGTACCACAGGCCCCTTATTCTTTCATCACTGGAGGTTTTTAACAAGAGATTGGACAACCATTTGTCTGAAGTGGTGTAGGCAGGGTCCCCTGCCTGAGCATGGGGCTGGACTAGAAGGCCTCCAAGGTCCCTTCCAACTCTGTTATTCTATTCTATTCTGTTCTTGACTCTCGGCAGAGGTAAATGTTTAGCTGAGGTCAGTATCGCCAAAATAGTATTTAGACTTATATACCGCTTCACATTGTTTTCCAGCCCTCTCTAAGTGGTTTACAGAGTTAGCCTATTGCCCTCAACAATCTGGATGGATGGAAGGCTGAGTCGACCTTGAGCAGCCTATGACTGTTATTGCAGGTCTCTTTGAAAGTCTGATCATGTAAAGCACAAAAGATTAATTTTTTTATCTTCTGCCTGCCCAGGCCATCTATTAATGAGCTCCCCATATGGTATCATTTTTATTTATTCTTACCAAGACATTTGCAAAAGCACCTAAGGGTTCCAGTCCCTAAATTTCTATACGAAAGTGATGTTTTGTTTTGTTTTTTCATTACACAGATGGAACACACCCACGCTTTCTGCTGAGTTTTTCTCTTTTCAGTAAGTGGAAGCGTCCAGGATGAATCACGTCTCTCATATATGAGCCTAGTTGCTTTTCTGCTTTGCTCTTGCTTCCTAAAAATGACAGCTTGTGATCGGAGCTTATAATGCAGACTTTGCAGCATTGCCTAACATCTTACTTTATGCTTTTATTACCGATTTCCTTGGCAGTGGGCATGCTAAAAAGATAATAACCTGATGCTGTACTGTACTGATATTACAGTCTCAGTAAGCGTGGCCCACAATCAAAAATTCTAGGGATTTGATAGAAGAGAGTAATTGTAGCTTGGGGGTTGAACTGTAGTCTGCTTAGTGCTCTCTGAGCTTGGTGGTTTTCTTTGCAGATGTTTCATTGCAGGTAGACCTCAACTTAAAACCATAATTGAGACTGGAATGTCTTCCATGAATTAGTATGGGCCTCCTCTTCCTCAGCCTCTCCCTCCTTCCCTTGGATAGATGCATGTGCCTAACCTGTCTCCTTTGACCAAAACATCCCATCCTATTGTCCCAGTGATGATTTTACAACTTTCTTGGTGGTTTGCCTTGAAAACATTTTGCTTCTCATCCAGGAAGCTTCTTTAATTCTTTTTGGATGAGAAGACACAATGTTGCCAAGATTGAGAAACACTGTTCTTACTCCTTTGAACTGATTATGTTATACAATATATGGTCTAATTGGGTGCCTTCTGTGTATTGGGCTATTAAAAAATACTTTTGGGGAATGTTTATCAACAGAGCAAATCCATGAAGAAATAGAAGTTCCTTCCCTCCTTCCCCAGATTTTATCAATAGATTTTTTTTTAATCCCAGAAAGCCACTTGAAAACAACTGCCGTTGAAAAAAAAAATCAATAGATAAATAAAAATAGTGAGTTGTGGTTTCATACCAAGTTTATTTCTTGTTTTTCCTCATTAATCACTTCTTTTGCACAACAACAACCTCAAGTTGACGATGAAATGCATGTGAAATTAAAGGAATCAGATTAGGCTCAAGTATGAAAAAAAATCCATGACACCGTTATACTTCCTTCCTTTTCTGCATCTTTGGAAAGACAAAAAAACAAAAAACAAAACAGCACACACTGCACCCTAAGAAGTGACTTTTATGAAAGGCCAATCACATTTAAACTAGACTTCAGGAGAAAACAGGAGGACAGTCCTGGGGAGGATGAAATACCAGAAAAAGTTAAATTTGCTTTGCCACACAGGTGTTTTTGAGAACTTCCTGTAAGCTGAGCTTGTGCTGCAGGGAGACAACCCTTGTTACAATGATACGCAATATAAGTTTAACTAGTGATGCTCATAGTAGAACATTTAGAATATACACCTGTAAGAGAGAAAAGAGTTCCATTTTACATCGGAAGGAGTGGCACACTTTGGCTGCTGACATTTTGACAAGTTTTTCTTTATCCCTTCAGTTCTAACTAGATACTTCCGGGGATTGTGGCCTTCACAGCAGAAGAATTGTGACGAGAGCTGTTCCATCTGTCTAATGAAATATACATTCCAGCATCCTTGAATCTTCCTTTTTTTTCTCCAGGTATCAATCTTCTCTCTGGCATTAAACCATCATTGCTCTCTTTTTTGTCAGTTACAGTTTGTAGAAGATACCCAATCAGGGCCATTAATCAGTCCATATAGGCTAGAACTGGTTCTTAATACAAAAACCTGCTGTGGAATATCATCAGTAGCACCATAAACACGCCTTCCTTGCCTCAGCCATCCAGGAATTTGTGTGTGTGTGTGTGTGTGGTACATGCGTCTGGTTTTTGCTACATGCACTTGGATGATGTCACGGTTGGCAACTCTGCAATACACGCAGGCACATAAACACACCTTGCAGCATCGGCTTTGGAGGCATGGCGCCAGTAGCATCAGGCAACCAAGAAAATATCTACAGTTAATGGAAGATATTAACCGAGGAGCAGCAGCGAGAACCACCATGGAATACACTGCTCAGAGAATAGCCACACTGGGCACCAAAAGAGGACATAACATTTATTCTTAACACTAGGGTTTGTTTCACAATGCAGCAATATAACACCATCCCAAAGGAAAACCAAGTTAATGTAGGCACCAACATACATTTGTATCAGAGGACTTCAGGTTTGACAACGTGGTTTCAGGCAGATTCGTTGCTTTCTTAAAATAGGTGTGAGATGTTAGCCCATTTACATAAGACAGGACTATTGTTGCCTTCTTTTGGGCTTAATAATGCCAAAAAGATTTATAACTAACTTCAAAGTTTTTACTTCCATACAAAGAACAGATTTCGGTAATTAAGATACAGAGACAGAACAGCTCCCAAAGTTTTCAGTTCCCAGGCCACCTTATTTACTTTCTCTCTCGCACATAAAGTAATTTTAGCAAATATCTAATTTTTAGGTATTGGTTATAATGATTTTGTACATAGTCTTCCAAAATAAAGGGTCTGCCATTAGCAACCTGTGTTCCAGATGTTTATTTTAGCAGAGACTAAAATATATATATATCAATGGCTCACAAGAAAATTATTGATTTGGATCTGCAAAGATGGTATGCTGTGCTCTTCTGCAGGAATTTCATTTCTTATCCTGGTTTTGTGTTTCTCAGCCCTGCCCCCCACCTGTCTCTATGCTTGGTTAGTCCTCCTGGGCCAGTGTAGAATTTTGATTTACTTTTATTTTTTTCCACCTAAAGATTGTATTTAAAAAAAAAAAATCTTGGCTTTCTCAAGATTACTGAGACTTTTCTGTTTTTCGTGGATCATATTTTTGTGGCTCCGTAAGGAACAAATCTTGGGAAGATGATTTGGTTATTAATATAAAATGGTTATTATTAGTGTAAAATTTGTGTATAATGCAGCAGATAGTAATAGACTTGGATGGAAGTGCACTGATGTAAATTTAACTGGGTTTGTGTGTTCGGATTTTTTAAAAAAACATTATTTCAAATAGATTTTTCATTTGAGTCTTTTCCTATGCTTAATTTGTACTTATTTGCCTACCCTATCTACCCTATCATGGAAAAGCTTATTTTCTTTGACACACACTCACACACACAGAGATGCTGGACTTACTTCTGGACCTTTCTATGTACCCAGCTATTCTCCTAAAATAATTTTATTTACACGAGGGATTCCAGTGACTAATGAAAAAGCCTATCCAATAAATGTCTTACTTAACAACTTCATTGTATTTTTGGCTAATTTTTCCTGGCA